>SCDY01000656.1:0-51226 GCA_004143825.1 Drosophila micromelanica | reverse complement strand
TGAATTTGTGTATGCATGTGTAAACGAGCTGAAATGTTTATGGAACCAGATCGCAGGGTTCAGGGTATCTCCTAGTCGGGCGGCCCCGACTAGAGCCTTTTCACTTGTTTTTGACCTAGAGTTACCAAATTTTGTATATATGTATTGCAGGAATGCTCCCCCAAACAACACAAAATAATTTTTTTGACCACGCCCACTCCCCCCCCGTATTCGCAAAACCGATATATCTGGCAGCTCTAATCGATTACATGTGTATATTTCGCACAGTTTTAAGATAGAACCACCAAAATGGTATGTAGATAGCTGATGACCTCCCCTAAAAAATGAGACCTTGATATCCCGGCGCCCCGCCGCAAATGCCTGTATCTCCCACAGTTTTTAAGCTAGAGTTACCAAATTTAGAGGGTAGATAACTGGCCACCGCCTTTAAAGATCGGCACAACATTTCGGCGACAAACCCCCATCCCCACTCACACCCTTACCTCCACCAACACTCACACCCCCACCTCGGAAACGGATAACCCCGAGTATTTATTCCAAAAAATTTAGTTTATACGGATGGACGGACGGCGAGACGATGTTCACTTTAAGAACGAGTATTAAAATAAAATTGATTTTGAAGAAAACTATTGTTTTTAATTTCCTCCTAGCAATATATATAGGTATTATAAAAAAGCAAAAATATTTTACACAGACGGATATGGCGAAATCCACACGGCTTGTGATGCTGACCAAGAATTTATATACAATCGAAGAAAACAAAGAATAGAAAGTATTTGAATTTGGCAATAAATAAGAATATAACAAGAGAAAATTTAAATTAAAAATGCTGCTAAATATTTATCAAAATATTGCCAGCAAACAGAGCAAACGAAGGTAAATAAATGCTGACAGGCATAAAGCAATTATAAAATACAATCGAATCATTTACAATCTCGACGACAGACAGACAAACAAAAAACCCCCCTACACACAGGACAGATGAGAATGCCAGTGGCATTGGGTCACGTGCTGTCCCAAAAGACAATGTGATCGATATGCGAAAACTGCAACTAGTCCACAACAACGTTGAGGCGCAGGATATGCCGGCGTTGTCCTTAGATATTCCTACTCTACCTGTGATACTATTTTGCAAAGCGCCAAGGGAGGCGTCCACAGGCACCACATACACTCACACACGCCGAGATATGTATGTATGTATGTGGACACATAGCCGTACAAATATATAAACAGGATTACGTGTCTCAAGGGTTATGCAAGCAAGCTTCCGTTGTAAATTGATTTTGTAGCAGGCCGAACGAACACACAAAGGGAAAATGAAGGGCATTTTATCAACTTATTGTTGTGGGCTCGATACCGAAGTTAACCTGAATGTAAAATACGAACATATATACAGCTACCAATCAGTTCATAAGCTATATAAGCTCTTAGGTTTGTATGTGTGTGTGATTGATTTTATGCAGGACATTGAAGCATCACAAGATATGGCGAGTGCAAGCTCAAGGCTATTGCCAACCAGCATTTTTGCTTAAAAACGTACTTAATTTTGAAGTCGAGGCCGTACACTGATTTTTCCTGCATATTAGCCCGGCCAAGCATGATACGGATAAACATGGATTGCCCTTGTTAAAGCGGCAGCCAAACAATTTACCGCTTTGTTCACTAGACATTTGGCAACTGGCTGCTCGACGAATTGGCTTCTGTCATCGATACGAACGTGTCCTTTGAAGTGTTTTCAATTAGTTTACTTTTTTTTTCAGTTGAATTTTGTTTTTCCGACTGCCTACAAGTTGCATCAAATGGCCCGTCTGCTGACGGCATATTAATGTTGGGCAAACAGACGGCCAGAGCACATGGAAATCTGTCTGCTAATTGCGCACACACGTTCCCAACTTGCCCGACCGGATAACTGGGCAACTCGTGTACCAAATGAGCACAAAAGCGAACAGCAGAAGCAAAAAATCCGTTAAAAAAAATGGCCAAATGCAGACGACATGTACGCCAAATTGGCGCTCAGCTGGATTAGCTGATGTCCAGCGGCATTCTACATATGACAACTGTGAACAGGTGGCCCTTAGAGGCTGTGCAAACATTTATTTGAACTTTGCACCTGTTTTTTTTTCACAATAAATGTGTGTTTGTGTGTTTGTGTGTGTGTGTGTGTGTGTGTGTGCCTGGCTAATTTAGTGAACATCTGTGGCTGCTGAACTTTGACATTGTTTTTGCATAACACCCAAACTAGATAATGGAGTTCAGTATTAATGTTGGTTATCTGAACCCGAATGGGGCACTCACACACCCCCATTTTCGGGGTCATCAACATAATTTAGTCGGCTCTGTCGTTTTAGTTGCCCCTGCCCCTGCTCCTCCCCCTGCCGGCTACATGTATATTTTATGCCTTTTATCATAATTTATGCGTAGATACTGCAAATGCATAAAATTAAATTCAATTCATCCAGATATCTACATGAATACACACGTACACATACACATAAATAAATTTGCTCTCCACACACACACACACACGCACAGTTGGCAGCGGCTATTTGGTCGCATTATGTTTGCGTAATGCGCAGTTTTGGTCAATGCAATCAAATTTGATATAATGCACCATCCGCCTTGGTCTCGCCCCTTTGGCCTGCTTTTGTTATGGGATTTTTAGGACGTTGCAAATTCCAACAGTCATTTACATAAATTATAGTTAATTTATTGTAGTTAGATAAGCATAAAGATTACCCGTTTTAATATTACATTATCAATTGATTCGCAAGACGAAAAGGATTACAAGCGTTTAGAAATCCATTTTTTTTGCCCCATTTTCTTTTGATTCGATTTCAATTGAATATTGAAAGCTGCACATTTCTTTAACAAATATATTGAAGCTAAGTAATGCAATCCTTTTAGTAGAAATCCCTTTTTCCAGCTGCACCTTAATTATGTTTGTTGTCTATTCACCTACCTACTTACTTTTATTTGGCTTCTCTGTGCTTGTCTCTATTGCAATAAAAATCTAATTAAATTAAGAAGTACGCAATTGCCCGAACTTCTATTCTCCCAACCCACATTGTGCGCCATCCCACGCCCATTTTATTGAATTCGCTCGTGCAATAAAAATTTATTTTCCGCCTGCCCGCATAGCTATCCCCACTTTCTACTCTTACACTCCCCCGACACAGTCGAACCCAAAGCGGAAAAATTGCAAAAAGAAAAAAAAAACGTCAAACAAAAAAACAAAAAACTGAAGAAAAAAAAACATTACTAAAAGAGCAGCAGCAAACTGATGATTTTATCACGACCAGCATTTTTTCTGCTTGAGCTGAGCTGTTGGCCTTTTATTCAATTTGCGCGCTTCATTCAAATTGTGCGCCAAGAACTTTTGGCCGGGTTTGAACTTTTCGGCATTGTTCTCCCATAGCACGGTTGTTGTTGCTCTTGTTTGCCGCCGTTAAGACGATGGCTACTTAAGCGAGCTATTCTAAACATCATTAATTTGCTGGGCGATAACAAATCAAATCATATTAAACTGTGTGTGTGTGCTTAAAAAGGACTGATAGTAGACAAGCCTTGTTAACAAGATTTACAACATCAACGTCACATAAGTTTTATTATTCAGTTCAGTTTCTAAAATTATATCGTAACTTTCTCATGGCGCTAATTTAACCCGATAAACGATGCCTATAAGCTAATATTAACTACGCTAGGTAGAGCTTCGCATAATTTTAGCTACAAAACTGGGTTTCCGGTCAGCGTTTGTCAGAAGGTCGTCAGAGAATCTTTAAAAAGAGGATTGGCTTGTAAAACGATTATGAAAATTTACCATATTTACTATGCCACGCCGACGCACCTGACAAGGATACCGGAAAATCGAAAAGCGCAGACTGACAAGAAGGAAAAGAGAGACAAGCCGAAGAGAAAGCATACCAAGCGAAAGTAGACATTTGAAAGCATAGAGCCAAGCTGAGCTGTGCTGAACTGGCCAAAGCCAACAGCCTGCTGATATAATTAATTCATAATTCTATGAGTATCAGCTGGAGTGTGCCAAGAGTGCAGCGCAAACACTTTATTAAAATTAAAATTTATCTAAATTGCGGCGGCAAGCCATTTTGCCCGCAAAGCACTTAAACAACTTCGGTGACTCTCGTCGAGACGATGGCCACCGATGTGGGTGTGCCCCGAAACGGGAGGGGCGGAGTGGGCGGCATGCACGAACAAAACCTCTGCAGGGGTTGCAACTGATTGTTGTTGGTGTTTGGTGTTTGCAAGTGAGCGGCTGTCAGCCCTGTCCGGCTGTCAGGCAGTCCTCTAGTCAGTCCGCTAGTCAGCCAAGTGCCAGAATCGTCTTTTCAGCTGCCTGCTTAGCGCTTTGCTCCACAAATTGAAAGCTTCCCTCGCGCTTTTGGCCAGCTTGCCTTTGTAAAAAAAAACTGTCAAGTGGCGACAACACCTTGCATTTTTTTTAATGTATCCACCATGTTAATTTATTATTTTTGACAGTTTTTTCTTTTGCTGCACTTCTGTTTATACGTTGTGTGTGCATCAGATAAGTGTGTGGTTAGCAGAAAGGCGCAGCAGCTCGTGCACAATTTTTCATTTCCTTTGCATGTTTTGCGCCCGCGAACACTTCACGTTTTTATTTCATTTATTTATTTTACAATTAGACAAAGTGAAGTGCAGCTCCAGGCAGACAGACCGACAGCATAACAGACAACAGCTGCAGTTGCAGAGGGTTGCAAAAGCATGTGTGTGTGTGTGTGTGTATTAAGAGGGGTGGTTGCTTTTTGATGGCAGCACGCCAAGATTGGGCGTCTTAAATCACAAGCTTATAGCCAGAAATTCTTAAAATGCACATTAAGGCGCACTTAAGATACACACTCATCCACGAAGTAACAGATACCTTCATTCCAAGGCGACAGCACCAGAAAGCAATAATCATAAAAATAGCCCGCACGCTCAGCTGCCTGTCAGCCTAGGTTACCTTTGGCGCAAACTTTTCACATCGCCAGGCTGCCCCTGTTCTGGCCCTGTTGGGTGTGTTGTGGCAAAACAAATGGCAAATGGCCCTGGCGATGGCGATGGAACACTTAAGCGCAAGGTAAGTGAAAACTCAAATAAAAAAGGCTCCAGCACCAAGAAACTTTTACAATGCCGCACGACGCGAACATGGACGCCAAGTTGCCACAACTTGCCAAAGTAACTTCAAGGCTATTTTTGGGGCAATGCGAACGCCGGAACATTTCCAGCGCCAAAAATGTCGGCAGATTCAATAAACAGTTTGCTGCCGGGCTGCTTAAAGCTCAACTCAAATAACTGATGCGACGACCCGACTTTAATCTCCAGTTGCTATTTTCACGCCCGTGGCTATGCAGTGGTTTCCCATGGAGGCACCAGCTCTTTGAAGTTGCCCCGTTAGAGCTCTGATTGCATTCGGCCAACGGCTTGACAATTATTATAATCTATTGGGGCAGTGTAATCACGGGCCATAGACAAAAGCGCGCAAAATTGCTTCTTTTGTTGCTTAGCGTAGTAAAAATAATGGAAAATGTGTTGGCAACTATAGATAAATACAATGCACCGATTTATTCTATGTAATTATATTTTACAGTGCACGACTAAGCTATACCTACTAATAATTTAACCTGAATCTTAACTTTTATTTTCTAACAAAAATTATTCTTGAAAAAATGTTTTTTATTTTATGTAAAACTTGAACTACAAAAAAGAGGTGATTATTATATATATATTTTTGATGCATTTATAATATAGCTTTTTCTTTTATACTTGATACCTTTTTCTGTGATTATAGAGTATGCCACATAATTAAAATATTCATTTATGCATTTTAATACCTTTGTTCACTATGTTAGATTCTCAAATGAGGATTAAAACCTGTAAATTTCATTCGATGTGTAAAATACTATATATAAACACAACAAATATATTTTAAATAGTTTTAAATCTCACCTCGACTAGAGGTCATCACATCTCTCAATTTTACTGCTACCTGAAACGTCCGCAATAATTAACAATAATTATCAGAGATGTACGCATATTATAAACTTATTCAATTCAATTTCTGAATGTGCTAATTAGGTAGCGTTCGTTTATTGTAGAGCCTTGTTCAATTTTGGTGGTCAATTAAACAACAACGCGTAATTGAGTGGCATTGCTCGATGAGTGAATTAAGAGATGAACAGAGAGAGAGGGAGACAGAGAGATAGTTATACTTTATTTAATTTCCGTGTCGTTGTTGGTTCGCAGTCGGGTATCATTAAACATGAAACGCTCTTTAATTATTTACATACGAAGCCTGCAATTATATTGACCAATATAAAAATATATTTTAAATCCGTTTGCCTGAAAGTTATTGCAAATTAGTTGTTTATTTATCCGAATACTCAGCATATTTAATTTCCTAAAGTTAGAAGTTAGATCAGATACATTTCAAAAAAGATACAAATACATGTAAAATTTAGTTTTATTTCATGATGTTTACAATCAATACTTTTTTATAGCATCGAATTATGACGACTATGTACTATATACGACTATATTTGTATGTATATATATATGTATATTCAAATGCATTTCATTGGACTGAATACAATTTAAATCAATTTTTTAAGCAATTAAATGCGTATCAATTTTAAATATTTTCATTTACATATTTTCGCCGCAAAATGGTCTCAAAATAGTTATTATAATCATTATGAAGTGTACATGCATGTTTTTACGTGAATATGATTATATGAATACAGAACAGGTAAATACAATAGGTTCAATTCAACAAAACAACACCTGCAGAAAAACTAAATAAATCCTATTATCAAATTTAAGTGCATAGAATGCAACATGTAATAATTAAAGCAACTTTAATGTAGCAATAAATATAATGCTCTTATTATATTCGATTATTATATTTATAGTTAAATGGACAACAAAACTAATTCGTTGAGAACATATATGGTACAAAACTATTAAAGGTCTAAATTCTTACATCGTTGTCGAGAAGATGTTTAAATAATAACAGATTTAATTAAAAACATTATTTGAACAGTATTCTATAATTCGATTTCAAAAACTTTACTTATTTGTTCTAGTAGCTAATATCAAAGTAAGAGAAATTTAATATTAGTTTTGCTCCTAAAATACTTGTTAAGTTTAAATATTATTATGTTTTAAAATTGATACAGTTAAAATAAGTATATTTGAAGAATGATAATTTACAAACAACATTGATAATGGAAAAACGCCCAAACCGAAAGTCGAGTCTAAAATGTACACGTTATACAAATTGAAAACTTAACTCTAAATTTTACATATTTTATAAATTTACTAATACAAAAAACATTTTCTGCTGCTCAATCACAATTAATTATAAATCTGAAATAAAGGACATTTAATCTAAGACCAAGACAAGACAAGATTCACCTGCACCAGATGGCCAATATTAAACATAAATTGTAACAGAAAATGTATGCATTATTAATACAGAATATGCTTTCAATCAATTAAATTTTACAATTTAATTCAAACCCATTCATAACGGTCGAAAGCATAAGTTAACATACTTTGCGTTGTGCTGCCAAAGGGCAGAAATCAATTGTCAAATTCTTGTATGAATAAGTGAGTGAATAGCTGAACCGAATGCAGAGCCATGTCTCAGTAAACGACCTGATTGCCAGCTTTCTGCGGGTGCTGGAGACACCCATACGCTCACGCATACGTTTACGCACGGCCTGGCATGAAGACACACACACACACACACACACACACACACACACACAACAACAGCAGGACATGCATTCAGAGGAGTCCTGGCCTGGCCCACAATGCCGCTACTTAAGCTGCTCTACGTGCGCAAAGGACACACACGCAAATAACTGCGGGGTAGCTTTTAATTATCTCGTTATTTTTTAATTTCCAGCATTTCACTGATTTCATTTTGAGCACATTGAGCGCAGCGGGCGGTCTGCCCGTTGCGAATGTCGCCAATCCGAAAGCCACGGCGAGAAGCCACCTCGGGCCAAGTTGCCGCCAATTGAACGGGGAGTGCATGCATTAAGCGGGACTGAAGCAGTTTTAAGATGCCCGTTTCACCCGTTGTCAGCTTACCTCTGCCTCCAGCTTTAAGAGCTGCGCATAATTCGTTAACTCAATAACTACCCGGCTATAAAGCCCCACAATAGCGCCGGTGTAAAGTGAGCCGAAAAACAATTAACTCGTCTACCCTGGCACCCTAGCACCTGCACGTCAACATCAAATTAGTTTGTGGATTAACACGTTTTTTACATGTCCTCGCATCGAGCGTGCGAAGGGTGCAGGAAGGGGGCTTGCCCTGCCTAATTACGCATACGACACGTTGGCTGGCAATCCTTTTGTTTACTTGTCCAAGTCGCTTGCCCAGTTGAGCATGAAATGGGTTTATAGTTACCAATTATTTTTGAAGCATGTTTTATTTTTGGTCATGTCTAAAAGTGTGTGTGCGTATCCACACAACTGGCTACCTGTCTATTATTAACAAGCAAAACTAAATTAAGCGTCTCATTTGGGCAGCCATTGTCCTATTTGACAACGTACGTGAGTTCAGGGATTGAATGTGCATTTAAATAAAGATTTGCTTGAATTGACTAAGTTTGCAGCCAGCTACAAATAGGCTTCATTGCGCCTTTGTCATGCCCTCGATATATCTTTAAGCTAAAATCACAAGCGCATTGTGTGGCTCAAAATTTAATGCTGACGTGACTGAAATATGGATCCGAGCGTAGCACAATGGGGAAGAAACTGTTGCAATGTATTGGGCCCCATAAACGCATCGATTGCGAGCAGAGTTCATAAATAAAACAGACAAACCTCAACTTGGCTTAAAATAAAAGTTGTTGCAAAATAAATTTAAAACAAAATAACTACAAGAAGTGCAATAAAATTGCACTGCATTGAAGAAAATCTTTTGCTGATTTTCCCGCTGCGCCTCGAGTTCCCAGGCGTTGATGTTTGTTGTGCGGTTGCACACACATACACACACATACACACAAACACAAAAATTCCGGGCAGTGGAGAAAAGTGGAATTTCAGCACCAAATGACCATCAACCAAAAAAAGCAAACAGCATTCGGCAGCATCAAACTTCTCAGCACACGTACGCCCAGGAAAAACTTAATTTCGACCACACATTAATAATGAGATTTGTATTGAAGCGAGCCTGATTGACTATTGGGGGCTTTAGTTTTATAAAAATATAGCGAATCAGCGAAAGTCACACCAACCTCTCCATAGTACATTTTTCTTTGTAAAACCTGCTATTAAAGTAAAAAATTAAAATGAAAATTGCAATAGAAATCCATAAAATAATCATTTATATGCATATTTACAGCTAATTTTCTGCAAAATCCCTTTCTATATCCGAAAATAAATTTTATTACTTACTTTACAAGTTACTGCCGCCATCTAGCGTAAAATGCTGTCTAGAAGAGGTATCACAAAAAGGGTTGCCACATCGTGAATTTAAATATGTTCTGCAAGCAGTGCAGTATTTCCCGTTGCAACAGTTGTTGAAGAGGCAGTTTACAATTTTAATTTAAATATAAACACCACTTGCATATTAAATGTAAATAACATTAAATTTATTGATTGGTTTTTATTTTTGAAAACGTGTAGAAAAATTAAATAAATTTCATAAGTCAATCACATAACCCATAACCCATAACCAACATATGAAAGCATTGTAAGTGGAAAAAAGTACATGATTTGCTGTATTTTAGCTAATATGGCAAAATAAAACCGCAGACATTTTTGAAATTTTTATCTCTTAATTATGAATAGCATTATTTTTCATGCTATATGTTACAAAGAGACTACAATTCCTGCATTTATTTGACATATTTAACACTTTTAAAGACCAGCGTAGCTGTCGATTATTTTGATCAAATTTACACTAATCGCGAAATTAATGTGATATCGATATTTGACCGATAAATTTCATCAGAAGTAAACTAGCTTTGCGGTTGCAGCGCTAGTTATATTGTGCAGCCCTTATTGGGTGTCTCACTGAATTTTTATTATTCGATAGAAGACAATCGAATGAACAACGACCACCCCCGATGCATCTCTGCACGTGCTGTAGCCCTGGAAAACCACGCCAGTCATTTTTGTTTTGATAAGGATAAAAAAGAGCGTGGCCTGAGAAAATTTGCACAAATTACACAAAAAGCGCCACAAACAATTGCAAAACCGTTGCAAAGTGTGTGGAATGTTGTGCCGCGCAAAGTGCATACCATATTGAGCGCCACAGCGCATACGTGGAACAAAACGTGTGGCCGTTGGCAAAGCAGCAGCAGCAGCAGCCGCGACTGAAAGAGCAGACATCTAAAATAACAAACCGACGGGGTGCTCGTGCAAATGGCTGCGATTTTTCGACTTAATTGTATAACGCTACCTTCATGAGCAGACAATAAAATAAGAAAACTGACGCTCGCGCAGACGATTATCTCGAATACCTCAAAGGGCGCAACGCCAATATCGAAAGCAAGCAAGTAAAATGCATTTAAATCATGCGACGGCTGCAACAGCTGCTATGGCCAACTATCAGCACTATGCACCCGCACAGCTAGCCACGCATAGCGTTGGCGGCGGAGGCGGTGGCGGCGGCGGTGGTGGTGGTGGCAGCGGCTCTGGCGGCGGCGGCGGTGGCATCGGCCCGAATAGCTTACAGCAGCCAACGACTATTGCGAGCTTGCAGCAGAGCCCGTTTGCGCTGCATCAATTGACCGCCGTACAGGCCATACAGCATCCCACCCATCAAGCCATGCTGCATCCGCAGCACCCGCTTGTCCACCTGCTCGACATCTCCACAACCACGACGAACAGCGGTGGCAATCACACGCCCATATCGCCTATGAAACAGGAGGTGCAGAGCGTAATTAGCGAGGATGAGTCTGTGGTGGACGATCCGCGCAAAAAAAAACAGTGCCACGTGTGCAAAAATAAGTTCCGGCAGCTGACCACGTTACGCAATCATATGAAAATACATACGGACGAGCGTCCCTATAAGTGCAAGCACTGCGACAAGGCGTTCCGCCAGATATCGACGCTCACGAACCATGTGAAGATCCATACCGGCGAGAAACCGTTCACGTGCAACATATGCGCCAAGGATTTTCGCCAGCAGAGCACGCTCATAAATCACATCAAGACGCATAAGGGTAAGTGCGGAAGCCCCACTGCAACTGGCGATATATAGATATACCAAATATATTAATGTACATACAAGCAACAATAACTTGAACTATATTTTTGATTTTAATATACCCATACACGCATACACACACCCACACACACACATTCGCATACGCATACGCCTGCTCTCGTGCAATTGCAGCTGCTGAGTCGAGCACGCCGACGTCTCTACTCAACTATCAGCCGCCGTCCTCATCCGGCAAGCACAGCCGTAAGTCGCAGTCGAATCAGATGCACAACGCCTACCAGCAGCAGCATCAGCAGCAGCGTGTACAAATCTCAAAGACTCTTTACTCGGGCACCTACAGCTCGCCACAGGCCGAGGAACTGGTGAAACCGTACCAGTGCAGTGTGTGCAAGCGTCGATTCCCCCAGCTGAGCACGCTGCACAATCACGAGCGGACGCACATCGATCCTAAGCCGTACAAGTGCGAGACTTGCGACAAGTCCTTCAGTCAGCTGGCGACATTGGCCAATCACAAAAAGATACACACCGGTGATAAGCCGTACACGTGTTCCTACTGTCACATGCAGTTCCGGCAGCAGAGCACGCTCACCAATCACATGAAGACGCACACACATCTCGCCAGCCAGCCAGCCACAGTCACAGCCACAGGTGAGCCGCTTGTGTGTTCGCCCTACAACTGAGCCGCTTTCTGTTATCACTGTGTGCATTGATCATTAACGCACTTCCCTAACGAAGCTTTTATTTAAATTTTGTACGCATGCCAACCAATCAACAACCACCCCAACAACAACAACAACCACAACAATGATCAACAACCAACTGAACTGTACGGTTAACCGAACGTATCTATCAATCAACCAACACCAATCTATGCAACGATCAAAACATGCGGACTTTCAGTGGATCACTCAACCATGCCAGCGCCCCTAGCACCAGGTACACAGCAACTGACGAGCGGTCTGCTGCCCAATAACCTGCACAGCACAACGCCCAACATCCTTCAGCTGGATCATCATCCGCTGCTGCACTTCCTCGACAACAGCACAACAGTGAGCTCTGTGGTAGCCAGCAATGTAGCGGCAGCGGCGGCGGCCAACACCAAAGTGGAGCACTACCAGAATGCGCAGGGTGCTCGCTTAAATGTGGGCAATATAAACATGCTGAAGGGCGACAATCCGGATCGACCGTTCGGCTGTAGCGTCTGTCGGCGCTTCTTCTCGCAGCAGAGCACCCTGGTCAATCACATCAAAACGCATACAGGCGAGAAGCCGTACAAGTGCAAGATCTGTGAGGTCAGTTTCCGGCAAGTGGCCACGCTCAATAACCACATGAAGATCCACACCGGAGAGAAGCCCTACAACTGTTCCTACTGTCCCAAGCAGTTCCGACAAAAGAGCACGCTACAAAATCACTTACGGGTCCACACGTGCTAGGTTAGCTTCGCCCAGCGCAGGCGTACGCGCCTTTGACCGAACCCATACCCGAGCCAGCTCGTCCGCTCGCCCGTATGTCTGTCAGCCAGTCAAGCAGCCATTGAGGAATAGTGCAATATGCATAAGCACATACAGTTATACTAGATACAGATCGGATATATACATAAGTACATAAAGTACATACATAAAATACATACAAACATGCATAATACATATATATATTTGAATATATACTCGAAAAGTGTTATTTACCTGCTGTGCAGAGCGCAATTGTATGTAAACTATAGTAGAGCTGATCCACATGCATGTCCAACTGTAAGTTAAGTCTAGCCGTACTTTCGTACATATACACACACACACACATATTTGTACATGCATATATATACAACTGTGTGTACTCGTACACACAACAGCGACAACATACACACATAATACAGGGTGTTTAAACCTAAACAAAACTAAAATCTAATCTAATCCTACTTATTAGCTTCTTAACTGTTGTCACCTAAACCTAAACCTTCTCCCACACTTAACACCCTTTTAGTTGCAGGACCGAGATCTTGATTCTCAGCTTCTCGTCGTGTTAAATGTTAAGCCGAACGTAATATATATATATATAGAAAAGAAAAATCTAGTTATTGCTACTATACTGTGTAATCCCCCTCCCATACGCCATCCCGCTAAGTGTAAGGCGTATTCAGAAAATCAGAAACTATTTAAATAAGTGTACTCTTAGCGCATATTTAGCAGCATCTTTTACTCACATGACTAAACCGGAACGATGATCAATATCGAACGTTGTAGAGTCAGCAGTCTCAATCGCGTTAATAATTCCCCAAAACCGGATTGCTTATAGAACAAAACGTAGTAAACGGAGATACAAGAGTCCCTATATTAAGTGAAAATTGTAAAACAGCTAAAATGAAAACGAGAATGACCGTAAATGTTGTAGAAAATATATAGTATATATAAAAATATATATATATATATATATAAACTATTTGTAATTGTAAGCAAAAAGCAACAACAATAAAACGAATAAATGCAAAAAAATAAATACAACTTGTCTGAATGAATTGAATGACAGCGCTCTAGGAAAAACTTTTTTGTTTCAAACTTAATTTCTTAAATATCAAACAAATGACTTCCTTTTTTTACACACTCCATTTTGAGTGCTGTACATATAAAAAAAAAATTATACCTTACCCTTTTTATTAGAACTCCGTTGGAAAAGTTTAATTTAATGAAAGGAAACAAATGTGTTAAATGTTTATTTAAAGTCAAATATTTTAGTGTTCAGGTCGTACAGTTTGTGTTTACTTTAAGAAAAAAAGAGTGTTGTATATAGATACTAAATTTATTATAGAATTAAACTTCTAAATGTTTGTGAGTGTTGCACGATGTTCCTATTAATGAGAAAGCCTCTGAAGCAGCTCTTTCAAATTGCCTTTATATGATATATATTTATATATACGTGTAGTTGTATATCTATGTATTTGAACGACAGGAATCTTAGTGTCAGCGACTTGGAATTGTTTCGAAATTTGGTGCAACTATTAGTTGGATATACCGTATGCTTTATAGAACGCCTATGCCTAAACGTACCTGAATGGGCATCTCAGCTGGCATAAAATGTTTTTTTTTTTTCTTAGTCATTGTAGCTGCACTAGCTTTAAATTATGTATGTGGACATCGATTTGGACTAACATTTCAATTACTTAAACTTAAACATAATTCGTGATTGACTCTAGACGCACAGTAAAACAGCGAATCTGGTTATTTGCCAGCGTGCCAAGGCATTTGGAGTGGGACAGAATTTACAATACAAAAGGCTTGGTATAGCCATAGAATATAAGATGTATATATATAAACTACACATGTATAGCCCAAAAGTTTTACTTGAATGTATACAGATGAACCCAAAACTATTTGAATAGCCAGCGCAGTATCAAACTGATCGTAAGCCCAATTATCGCATAGATTATCGATTTAACGACCGTCGATAGGGAAACACCGCCCCCAATTAGCTCCTGCGAATGCATGCTCGTGCTCGTTCTTAGGGGCGGGGCGTACTGCATGCGCTCCAGCCGACGAGAGATGTCGTTCAACTGCTTTGAATGGGTTTCCAATGTAGCATTCAACTGCTCCACAGTCTGCGCGAGTCTGAAAGTTTACAATATAGATGTAGATGTACTTATTGGAAAGCTCAAGGCATTCAACACTCACTGTCTCAAGGTGCTGCTATTGGAGGCGCGCTTGACAGCGCCTTGCGGCGATTGGCTCGAATCAGAGTTGGTGTCGTGTGGAACCAGCACAAGACTTTTGTTCTTGGCCTTGGGCGCCTTAGTGACATCTGTAGCGCCGCTAACTCGTTCCGAGGACCGATTCGGTTGCTCTGTACCAGTGTGTAGTGGAAGATGGCTATTGCCGGTAACCAGAAGCTTATGACGCGTCTTGGTGAGCACCTTGTAATCGCACTCGTATTGACGCACATCGTTGCGTACATCCCAGGGTCTCAAATCTGCATATTTGTATATCCACTGACCGTAGCTGTCCAGCTCGAATAGGGTCGGAACATGTTGTTTGTCGTTTTCAAGAAGCTCTTTGGCCGCCGCACGTTGGCTTTCCTCAATTACAGTTTTCTCTTCGGTAGCAGCTACTTGGTCCTCACGCGCTATGGCCTGGGAGACGGGAAGCCAGAGGCGCTCCGACTCTGTTGGTATTTGTTTATCGATTGGTACTAAATAGCGTGTAAGCCGCCTCGAGCGCATTTCAGCGTCGGCCCTAAAGATCAGCGTTTCCTCGCCCGTTTTCAGATCCTTGAGGCGGCACTCCTTGTCCCAGTTACCCTGTATGGTTGCCAGCGTTTCCTTGCCCAATTTGATTTTACCGACAACAACATTGGTGGCATCTGAACCACCGAGGAATGGCTTCAGCTTGAACTCAAGCTCCGTCTTGTAACCGGTGTTCTCGCACTCGATGTTTATCTTACCACCTAGCTCCATGGACAACGTGCCCATGAGTATCCCCTTGCAGTGGGCGTAGGGTGTCGTAGCCGTATAAACTTCACCGCGGGGCAGTAGCGTCATCGTTGCCGTTCCCTCCAGTACGGCCGATGTGCTATTACCGTAGAACTTCGATTTCGCCAAGATGGAACAGCTGATGCTGAAGCCATCCTCGCGGTTTGTTACATAAAATGCCGAAACGGGCGGATGGTGGGAGACTTGCTCAGCAATGTAAAAGGTGCGACTGCCGTTCGGATGCTCCCAATAGCAGCGAAATGTTTCACCCAGTATGGGATTGTATGGCTTCTTGAGGCCTTTGGGTTTCTTGTAGAACCCAGACAGGTACCATTGCACAATGATCTTCATGCGAGTGAATGCATCATCTTCAAGCACAGCCCTGTCAAGTGCGATGGTGAGAAACACCAACGTAGACAAACATAATGGAAGGAGCACCTACCTGGAGAGCAAATCTGCATGATAGTACGTGTCTGAGAGCTTGTCCAGGAAGGAGCGCGGCTCAAGTATGAAGGTAGGTAGCACCACCTTGCTTAGATCCATGCCGGGTCGCACCTGTTTTACGATGCACCAAATAAGGCTCTTGTTCTCTTCAGCCAATTCCTCCACCTGCTCTCCTTGCTAAGCCCAACAGGCATTTGGGAAAGATAATCGATAAATTGAATTCAATTTGGTTAACAATTCGCTTTACTTACCGCTCCGAATTCCTCTTCTTTAAATGGCAGATATGTCGTCTCTTCGCACACCTGATCACATTCATCTTCTTGTGCCACCTCAGACTCTGAATCGGACTCCAGACCAGACATTGCCGCAATGGCCGCTTCATTTTGGCTATCAGCGTCCAGATCTGTAATGAGTTATATGCTCAACTTTTTGCGCTCACCAAAAGGTTTATCTAGCTGAAGCAGCAGCTGCAGCGCTCCAATTATGACCTATTCCATTAACTAAGCGGATGAGCAACTGAATTAGCTATGTGCAGTAAACCTGAAACTCCACAATTACAACTACATGAATTTAGAACAACAAACACAGGGACTACTTCATGAGGTAGCTTCGAAGCGACCGATTCGGCTATAAACTGTCAACTGTCTGGCTAGCTGGTTAGCAACTACGATACGATGTTAATATGTAAATATTCCAACTAGGAGTCTAGTTGGGGCCATCACCCTTGACGTTGATTTGAAATCGCGGTTGCAACAGGTAATCTGGAGGTGCGCTGACCGGCCGTGAGCCGGCTCGATTAATGCATATAGTGCTGCTGGCGCAGTTATCCTCGTCGTCACTGGAGCTACTTCCGCAGAGTGCGGCACCCAGCGATAGAGATTTGCTGATGGGCGTCAGATGTCTACGTAGATCCATGCTGGGCTTAAAGCTGCCGCTAGAGACATCGCTGTCGCGTCGTCTCTGTTCCGAGCGATGCCCAAAACGTGGCAGTCGCTTGGTGCGCTCCCAGTTACTGACGGCGCTGCTGTACAGCTGCTGCAGTAGCAGCGGCGTCTGCGCCCGCGACGAGAGACTGTTCTCGGAGCGCGTAGTCTCGTGCTCGGCCGGCGGCGCCAGCCACTGCTGCGTCCACTTACCCTGATCGTTGAAGTGCTTCTCGTAGTCGGCCTCCGACCACTGTGCCTCGGTCGTGGTGGACAGCGGCTCGTTGACGTAGTTGCTGGCGGGTGTGCTGCTGCTGTTGGTGCGCAGCAATAGAGCTGAGCAACGCAGCGACAGCTCCAGTGCATCCATCCAGCATTTACCAGCCGCCTGGCTGGGCGCACGAAAGATCAGATATGCGGTTGGCAACGGTTGCACCACAGCGCCTGGACAATCAAAATTAGTTCCGTAAATTTCGTAATGGTGAAATATGCTCTCTTACCGATGGTCTCCTTGTCGGGTCCACGCGGTGCCCAGATGGACTGCTCCAGCGGATGAAAGAGCTTGAAACAGAAGCCATCCTTTTTGCTGGGCCGCTCTATGACTTGGCAGGAGGTCAGCATCACCGTTCCCACCCAGTGGCTGCTTTTTGTCTTTTGGCTCTTGTAGATGAGCAGCAGGCCCGGCTTAAGTACGCACCACAGCTTCGTCCATGACTTGAGTGTGCCACGCACCTGCAATAGACAAAGGGTTTCAAATTGCGGGGACTATGAAGCTGCAACACTTATGTAATGCTCACTTTTAGCCAGTCGGCAAGCACTATTACGGCCGGATCCTGCAGAGAATTCATCAGCTCGCTGGCCACGCGCTTCTTTTCGCGCCTGTAATTCTTGCGCTGCGCTTTATACGATTCCTTGCGATTGAGTTTAGCCGCATCTGCGGCAGACTGTTGAACAGAAGCAGAGTTTGTTTCGTTAGACATTAGGTACAATTAGAGTGTCAGCATGACGGCACCTTTCTACAGATCCGAAAAACATTTAAGTATTTGAGAAACATGAGCTTCCACTTGATAATTGACTGTAACTGGGTGTATGTGTATGTGTGTGTGTGCTTAGACCAAGCCACAAACTTGCTTTAAAACATTTCTTTACAAAATGTCCACCACCGAATCATATACTCAACGTTAATCTAATTAGCGTTTAAAATGAGACAGTCAAAAAAAAATAAAAAAATAAAAAATATATTTATAAAAAACAACCAAAACAGAACAAAAATTAAATACATATAAATATTACTTGAAGATACCCTACGGTACAGTTTTCAAAATATTCATATTTTTACCACAGTAAGCTTTCAAAATATGCTGACATTAAAAATGAAAAAAAAAAAATACAGAAAACAAAGAAGCCTAGGAAAAATATTTTGCAAATATTAAAATTGATTTGTATACTAAATAATAGGAATAAACAACACGATACGTGATAAACAAAAAAAAAACCAATTTACTTTCAGGTACTGGCAGATTGCCCGTGAATTACTACGAATTTCTAGTTGTAACCGGAAATGTAAAACGGAATCATTATTATGTGTTCTAACTGAAATTTAAACAACGCATTTTTAAGTTCATCAACTATTCACATTATCTAGGCTTTTCTTATTAATCAAAAAAAGTACATACAATAATAAGAATGATAAAATAAACCATAAGAGTTAAGGTCCCTTTTCTTTTTTGTATATCTACTATTTATATCTACCAATATTGTATCTGTGTTTTAGCGCGACTAACTTCCCACACATCGATTACAACTGCATTAGTCACCGTTGGCTCTTATCGCACAGGTTTTATCAGTGAGTTCACTTAGACGATTACATTGGGACACATAATCTTGACCCAGTTTAAGTGTCATTTGTTGCGCTGTTTTCTCTGTTTTATATATATTTATTCTCGTTCGCGAAGTGAAACTAGCATATTGGGTTTGAGAAATGTCCGTCATGCAGTCCGGATGAACGCAACTCTTTTCGGCGAGAGTTGAAACATTGGATATATACTTGTAGTTATCCTCTTCAGACAAAGTGTTAAGATTTTTGTGCCACGCCAGTAATAATTAAGAACGTGAACGAGTATAACGCAGTCGGTAACGCCCGACTGCAAAGTTCTTACATGTTTTTAAAATCGAATTCAAATTGTTGGGTTCACTATTTGATTGGTTTGGGAAACACTTGCCTTATCTACCGGATTGCCATCGCGATTGTCTGAGGCCCAATTGGCGATTCCTGCAAAAAGAAAATAAATAGTTTTAAATGCTGCGCTGGCCAAATGTGTGTAATTTTGTGGCCAAAATGAATTGGGACTTCGGCTAAAATCTAAAGGCAATTTGGATCAAATATTCACGATGCGTGTATGTATGTACATACATACAGCCGCATTTATGTGGAACATAAAAACAAATCAACATTGTCTCAAGGTAGTCCGCACAGCAGCGGCAGCCGACTCGACGCGCTTTGTTTTATTTAATTTAAAAATTTGTTTTAATTTATTTCGCAATGCAAACAAAACACACACACACACAGAGTTAGAGAGGGAGAGAGAGAGGCGCAGCACATACATGTGCATATTAACTAGAAAGAATGCCCGCATATATTCTTGGGGTCTCTCTGGGATCGCTCAGTTCGCTTTGTCAAGCGACTGAAACTTGCACTTTAATCATACTGCCCAGTGTGCATAATATTATTATTATTATTGTTTTTATTGTATTGTATTATTCTTGAGCGCGCTAAAAATAAGCAACATATTTTATATATTTATAACGTGACTTTTCTGGCACGCGTAATATAAATTAAATAAATTTCGGTTCGTAATTGGGCACACAGTAGGGCGGGCCTGGAGGCGTGGCGATTGGCACTTGCTTTGTAGTAGATTCATGACAGCTCTCCACACTGAGCTCCCAGCTAAAGAATGTGCGTTTGTGAGGCTGTGTTAATTAATTGTCGCCTTTGCATATTTGATTTTTATTTTCGGATACGTGCGGCACTACATGGCGTATACGTTATGCGAACTTGAATATGAAAGAACACGTATCCGTAACCGTAACGTTAACCGAAACACTCGGCAGTAAATGCGTGTTGTAATGCCCGCCGCTGGCATTCGCCAAACTGTCTGACCGATTTGGAGATAGAATATCGGCGTGTGGCGCACGAAAACAAAACGCAGCTAACTACGGAGCCGGAGCCGCAACGACAACTGAATATGCCCAAAGAGCAGAGACGAGCAGCTGCCGCTGGCCCAGCGGCGATGACGCGACTGACACGGCTGACGCCCGCGTCGCTGCCGCCCAGTACGCTATATAATAATGAGCCATTAGGTTTGTAGTTGTTTCGTTGTTGTTGTTGTTGTGGGTCTTGTTGTTTGCATGCTCGCCAAAAAATATAAAAACAAAATCAAAACATATTTTTGAAAACGTTTCAAGTATTTGTAAGCACACGAGAGACGCGTTTCTTGAACTGCAGCAGATGCCCAGATACACAGATGATTCCAAGTACTTGTGTTTGTTGTTATAAAAAACCCGTAGATATGATACCAGTGCTCAGTCAGCGTCAACGTCGTTTCTCACTGTCCGCAAGCTATCTCTTCTTGTTTGGCACACTCTTCCGCCGTTCTCTCGTTCTCTCCCTCTCTCTCTCCCCCACTGCGACAAACATTTGGGGCGTTATCGATGTGGTTATTAACTAACTACTTAACTATATGTACACACATGACGTGTGTGTGTGTGAGAAGTACACACATGTGTTTACAATGAGCTCATGAGATGTGATGCCAGGGACCGTATTACTTACGCGCTGAATTACTTATACCAGCCTTTAGTCAGTATTAACATTTGAATAGACCAAACAGTTTAATATTAAGTACAATCGAACTTTAAAGTGCATGTGTCCATTTCCATGATCTTTCTCAACAAAAAACGTCACCAAATTATTCACTAATTCTATATTTTAAAAATCATATTTCGCTATCTAAAAATGTATAATTATAAAAAATATATTTGAAACTAAATTATTCCAATATAAAAATAATGTTTTTTGTTTCTAAATTATATATTAAAAATATTCTGAAAGAAAGCAATTGTATTTAAAATTTTTATACATTTTTATTTCCATTTACCATATAATGAAAAAATAAACAATCCCAAATTAATAACTATACTTTATTTTACTTTATAATTTAGATGTTTATTTCTATTTTTAAGTTAATAATTTTTAATGGTCATTTCGTGTCTCTTTCAAGTACCAATTTTTATATACATTTTCTGAAAATTCGAAATATTGAGATCTATATTAATAAGTTTTATATACATTTTCGTATTGATTTTTTGAACGTTCTTTGGACAGCAATTTTTAAAGACTGATCTTTTACCACTCGTAGCTCACGTATTAAAATCACTATCATAATCGATTTCGTGCAAGCTTTTACATATGTAAAAACATATGTTATATATCGTGCATAAGGTAGATAAATAATAAACAAATTTATCAAGCTACCCACGCTTACATTAGCTGCCAGATGGTGATATAAAATCAGAACATTTCACTACATACATTATTGTCTTAGTTTCATTATTTTATGTAGATAACGCATAAAAAAATTGGTTAGGGATCCAGCTGTGCGCTAGCCTTTAGTCATATTTCAATATTTTTGACAGGTCATACATAGACTGATGATTCACATTGCTCCCCAAATCTTATCTGAGTGTTTTGCTATCGTAAAAAGTAAAGTTCTAAAGTCAAATGTTATTTGGGCGGGTATTTCAATTGAATGTGTGTTTTGTCCATTAATTAAAGCTTATCAAGTGTGCGAATTTTTGAACTTGTACAACAACTAAATATAACTGCAAAGGCGACGATAAGATTGGTTGGACATGTTGACAAGCAAGTACAGAGTCAAACGTTGCCATCTTTTATCCAACAAAAGTGAGAACGGGAGGAGTCACCTTCAATTCTCAACTCATAATGTCACAGAAAATATATACAATACGCATATAACAATAATAACTGAAAAAGCTTTTGATAATGCACTGTGTGCCACACAATAGTTGGGAACGAAAGCAAATTCATACAAATGACAGTCAAAAGCGTCACAGATATGGGAACACTTGGCTGGCACCGTCTAAATGTACACTTAACTATTTGTTCGAGAAACGCATACAAATAGGTTTTTTCTTAGCCAAAATGCGATCCGAATGCAGATGATCACGATCAGCGAAAGCAAAAGCTAAATAAAGGTGCAAATGTGAGCCACAGATGGACTGCTGAATATGTGAATGATCATTGGAATATGCAGTAAAATAATCAATGGGTTGATTGGTGCAATGATCGGTGACAATAGTGAAATATAATTTTTAAAATTATTGTATCTGTTTTCAGTAAATCGGTCTACTGACAAAAGAAAAAGTGGTAAAATATATGTTAGATGAAAGCTGTGATTAAATGACCAATGAAAATTTTTTAATGCAACGATTATTAATTAATTAGAATTACTATTTAAATGACCAGTGATAATTCAGTTTTACTATGAACTGTGCAAAATTTTGGAAAACTTCACCTGGCGATGATGGCGCTGGGCTGTTGCTCAAACTGTCTGTGGAGGGCAGTTTGGTTAAAAGCACTTTTTGCGAGGGTCGACGCTTGAATTTGAAATCGAATACTGCGGTTAATGTGAGCAGTTAGCCCCATACATAGAATGAAATATGTTAAAAGAGAGAAAGAAATAGAGAAAGCGAGCAGATTATCTCTACATTATTCAATATAAATACATCTATGTAGCTCTATAGTTTTATAGTGTTACTACTTATATTAACATTCACATTTACGACACTGACATTTAAGAAACAAAACTTGACCGGAAGTAGAAAACCAAAATAATTTTACAATTTGATAATTGGTAGATTATAAGATCACAAGTAGAACGGTTTTTGACAACAAACACCATAAACAGATATATATGAAAATTAAAAGCGCGTAATATGCATTTTTTATGAATATTTCAAATAAAGCAAAACTAATTTAAAATTCTACTATAATTACCAAATACATTAGCTATTGTAATACACATAATTATCACGGCATATGAGACAATTATCATATAATATAATCTATATTAAAATTGCTGTATAACTAGTTGCTTTGGCATTGATATTATAACCTAGATAATCGATAATTATCTGTGTCATCGATACCTTTATTGTCTATATAAAAATGGTAATCAAATTGTTTATCTAAAATCCTTTGATATTGATATCATGATCTAGGACAATTAACTCTTAACTCTATCTGAACGTATCTCAATAATTGTCTCGCTGGGGGGGTAAATTTTATTAGGTATATCTATTAATCAATGTAAATTGACTAAGTGCTTTCATCAATTTGACGTCATCGGATATTGAGCACAGCACGCTGCCCTCAATAAATGAGTGGACTTGGGTGCTGGCAACGCAGCTACTTAATCTGCAACCAGGAGGCGACAGGATGTGACGATGGGCGCATTGATTGATTTTAAATGAAGCGCTGCGAGCAGGCGTTTCAATTACGCCAATCCCAAGCACTTGCCACAATAAACCACACACACGCCCCCAACCAGACCGACGACAACGATAGGATATTGCCAGAGGAGCGCCCGGCAACGGATACGATGACGATGTTTCGTGCATTGACTAAAAATGAAACTGACCAATGGATAATAGGATAAAAAGCTATCCGCAAATGATGAATGACATCAACATGCGAATGCACTCTAACTATGGCTGTAGTTACTTTTGTTGTCATTTCTTGCATATGACGTAACCAGATGCCCCCAATATGGGCTTCAGTGTACAATGCCTGTGCAAAGATTTTTTTTCACGATTTAAGAAGACTTTGTCGTGCACCATATATTCTTGATTAGTAACAAAAGACATGCCCTTTAAACTAGCTTAAACTTAGCATAGACCTCTCTTTTTGTATCGGACTTTGGTTGTTGTGCACATAGAGAAAATACTGGGGTATTTATTTGTCAGCACTTTGCATGAAACCAAATTTTCTCGTAACATGTATATGTGAAGTTCTATATAATCCAATTACATATTATGTACATTGGACAATGTGGAACGCGGCATTCGTAAGTGGAGCACAGCTGTAAGAGTGGGCTGGGCAAGTTGGGGCGGGGGTGTCGGGTCGCTCATTAGATATGCAAAAGGACGGCCGGCGGGTGGAGCTGGCAATCAATATGCATATGTGCATCGAGATGTGCACCAGTCTCTAATTTATTACACGGCAATTTGCCCAAAAGCATGCTATAAAATATTCAACGCGTCAGGCACACACACACACAAGCACATCTGTGTGGATAAGTAATGTATATTCATTCAATAGATAAATTATGCAGAACTCTGATAGAGATGACGATCAAATTGGTTCGTTATGTAAACGTTCAAGCTTTTTTCATCAACGAATGTTGCCCAAAATGGGGGTTCGGGTGAAGCGAAGGGGCCAAAGCGAAAGTTCATGGTGCAGTTCTCACTTCTGACCTTTACCACTGTAGCTTACAGCGAAACAAAAATAGATTGCAGCATGCCCCATGATGCAATCCCAACCCTTACACCGCCTACATGGCCCCTACGGACGCCAAAAACAAAATATATACATATGTATGTAAAATGAAATAAAACCTAGAAATGAAAATGGACACATCACAAAACGCAGCGACGCATCGATTTTTGTTTATGCGCGTTCCCCGTTAGGTGAGCAGCGGGCAGATCAGCGGGGTTATATCCAACTGTGCCAAATGCTGCATTTCTCAGCATTCGTGGCCCGCAGTTGCCCTTCAGACCCATAATGCCTTTGGCCCCACTGTGCCAAAGTCGCAGGGCATTGAAAAGTGCCAAAAAGTTCGCGCGTGTTGGCTAATTGTGTGTGTGTGTATGTGTACAGTTCCATTGTAAGTTTATAAGTATCTAAACAATAAAATAAAACTCTAGTAACATTTTTATGGCAATTACGTACAATAAAGTACGACACGACAATATAATGCTGAGACAGTATACGAAGCTTAAATACCCTTGCGAGCTATAAACAATCGGGATTGTCCTTAGATATATTAATCAAATAGGCAACTAAAGGTACTAATATTTATTATAGACTGATAATTTTTCATACTTATTTTATATTTTTTTCTTGAAGCACCAAGTATTCCATACAAAAGCTAACCATTACTCACAAGTCAAGTAAAACCTAAATTCCAAAAATATAATTCTTAACATGGTTTACTTATTTGCCATCAAAATGTGCTCCTAATCAGCACCAGGTTATAATTCGCAATCTTATGGTACACACTGTTTCAACAGATTTGCAATTGTTGGAAGTTGGGCTGTGCGACATTTATAGGTGGAAATTAGAAGATTACCAAATTGTAACTACCCGAATAACAAGAAATGGCTTAATTAATCTTGAATTTAAAACATCATAAGATTCACTAATTTAGTAATAATTTTAGTGAAATGTTATTCACGGTACAAGTGCAAGTGGCAAGGAGGGGGGACTTGACTAACTTATGTGTGTATTCGAATTGTGGTTGCTGCTGTGGTGCGTAGCAGCCCAAACTGAGCTCAATCAACAATTAAAGTTCCGCTCTGTCCCCATCCAGCGTTAGGCGGATGAGTGACAGAGCGGAAGCATTTCAAACGGCGAACAAAAGTCATAAAGTGTGATGCGATAGTCGATGATAGGCTGCGTCGCGGGGCTGCCATTGAAATGCGAGAAGCGACAAAATCAAAACAGAAACAGCGACTAAAACGAAACACGGATTAGCATGACTGTAAATGTGTATGTGTGAATGAGAGTGTTTTTATTTGTGTGTGTGTGTGTGTGTTTGCATGATGGCAACGAAACAAAAACAAGAAACGAGAGCGAGCAGTGAACGGGAAAATGTGAGGCTACTGCTTCGAGGTAGGAGCCAATAGTAAAAGCAAACGCAAAACGACACGATACGACATTGAAAAGCAATTGAGGCTTAGCTGTAGCTGACGTGTCCTGGTCATCAGCGGTCTCCACGAGACGCTCAGCTAGCAACTCACCTGACGACTGCCTGAGGCCGGCGCTGTTTGGCGGTGTTATGTTAATGCCGCTAATGCTGCTGCCGGCGCCGGCACCAACACTGACGCCGAGCGACTGATTTGATGCAGCCATGGAAAGTGCGCCGGCCGTTTGCAACTGCAGATGGCTGCCACTAGCCGTTGGCACACTGCTCGATTGCGGCTGCGGTGTCCCGGGCACGGAGTGCGAGTTGGTGGTGCTGGTTGCCCCTCCTGGCGGCAACAGGGAATCGCCCCCTCCTGCGTGCTTGGTGCTGCCAATGCGTATGGGAGTGCTGCTGCTGGGCTGGGCGCCAGCTGGGAGAGCGGCGTTAACAGCTGAGTTGATGGCCGTGTGGCTGCCACTGCTCGAGCCAGCTTGTTGTTGTTGTTGTTGTTGCTGCTGCTGTTGTTGCATTTTGATTCCTTTACTTTGATATTATTCGTATTGTTCTTCAATTATTGCTCAATCAGCATGACATTTGTCTCAGTTGTCCAGCGTGCAAAGTTGACACACTCTCCTCATACACACCCACACACGCGACACACGCACGCACGGCCAATTATTGATTTTGTTTAGGTTTCCCTTTTTTTGCACATTCAATTTACTAGCTGTTTTGGTTCTCTCTCTCTAATTTTTTTCAACAATGCTTTTTTATTAGCAATTTAAAACTGAAGTATTGCTGTTACTTATTTGAACTTGTATATGAGTATGTATGAGTTGGAGAACCCGCTCCGTGGTTAGTTAGTTAATTAAAAAAAGCAACGCCGCAGCCACGTAACAGTCAGCATCGAATTAGCAGCGACTTGCAAGAACAGCGGGGCCAGTATTATTATTCTTATTGACACACACACACACGCACGCGCTCTCAAAAAGAAACGCACACAAACACAAACGCGAGCTTTGTATCGTATTTTCCGCGTGGGCGCTCCGTCGTCGCTGACGTTTCACGTACTACTGAAGCTGAGACTGGCACAACACTGCGCCACAACGCACTCGCGTTCACGCTACGTATATGTATATGTGCACATGTATTTGTAACTCATTTCCAAAAAGCTAAACTTGTTTCTTTGCTTTTGCATGAGCTCATCCAATGCTGCGCCTGTTTCCCATGCCGACGCCACCTCCACCAGGCTACACAATAACAACCACCAATCCTCCGTTTGTAGGATTTTTGTATGACGCGGCAAAGACGCTGGAAGTGCAAATTCGAACAAGTTGAACAAGCTTTTTGTTGTTTGGGGAGGTGTTGGAAAGCTAACCAAGCTAACCGCCTTTTCGCAAACAGCTGACAGCTTTTAAATTCATGGAAATGTGTGGTTTGTCTGCGTGCGAAGAGTTCAGATATATAAATATACAATAGTGGGCAAATACTGTGCATTTAAAGTTTCCAGCATTTTTTAGGTGGTTTTTAAATATTTCTTTTTTAAAAAATTTCAATGTTAAATATTCGACATACATATATAGTGAAGATTACATTAAATTACCATTGATTAATAGATCTAATATCGAAATTTATAAAACACTTTTATACGTTTTTCAAAGATTTTCGCATGTATTTGCATTTGATCTTAATTATTTATTTCAATGCCTATCGGCCTTAGTTTATTTGGGTCCGTTCATCATCTGTGGAGGTATTGTTCCCAGCGGCGGTGGTGGACCCATCATAGCCATCGGATTCAAAATGGGTGGTGGACGCATGCCTGTGGGCGCCATCAGGGGATTCATCATTGGCGGCATGTACGGAGGCATATTTGGCATTCCCGGTCTTGGGGGTGCTCCCATGTTGGGCGGCGGTATGGATACGCCTGTTGGCTTGCTACCAGGTGCGGGTCCGGCAAATGGATTGTTCGTAATCTTGCCTGCCTTGAATGCAGCTGTGGTGGCATCGATCAGATGCTGTGCTTGCTCCTCCATCCATTTTTGGTAGTAGAACTTCACATTGTCCCGATGTTTGCGGCCCGTACAATGTGTTTTGCGCACCGAGGGCGAGTCATGTGTTAAATATGTATCGCAATAGTCGCAGTAGTACTTGGGCATGCTGAGGTACGTCAATTGATAATTTGTTTGCTATTTATATTTCAAACAATAATGAAAAAGGTTTTTGAGCAAACTAAATGAAAGGACGCAAAGCCAAATATTGTCAACAGACTGGTTGTAGCCGATAAAGGTGAAAATGCACAAATTGACATATAAAAAAATACTAACACGATTTTCAGTGCTGAGTAATTTTTTTTTTAAATTCAGTGTGATAAAATGCGCTTGGATATCGAAAACACTTATCGATACTACATACAGTGCCTTTTGAGTACAACAGCGTAAGCAGTAAATAAGATTAACAGCCGTTGTTAACAGTTTTTTGTTGACCGGCAAACGAGAAAGTCGTGTGCACGGACGTTGGAGCTGCGATAGTTTGTGAAGTTGTACGCACCTCTTTTTGAATGAGCAGCAA
Source organism: Drosophila micromelanica (assembly GCA_004143825.1). NCBI lineage: Eukaryota > Metazoa > Arthropoda > Insecta > Diptera > Drosophilidae > Drosophila > Drosophila micromelanica. The sequence continues at coordinate 22,657 of SCDY01000656.1, read as the reverse complement.
ACACGCGTAACGGCAATAAAAATAGTGGCTAGCTGAGAACAGGGGCGCAATAAAATCGTAATTATTTCCAAATCGTGTTCGGCGTGTAAAATGCTGCCGCTGTGTGCCGAATGCCGCATGAAGTGCCAAACCATAAACCAGTTCAGAGTGCACAAATAACTGCCGCCCAAAAAAAGCCGGTGTTCGTTCGGTTTACATTCAATTAAGCCCAAGTCTCCGGTCAAGTCTCGCATTAAGCGGCTAACTAGTTTGTGCGCGTGCATGTGTGTGTGTGCGTCTGTCTGTGTGTGTGCGTGTGTGTAAACGGCTAAAAGCAAAGGAATTTATGTTGGCGCAGCTTCGAAGAGCCCGAAAACAGATAACAATAGGCGAAGACAAAGACGTTGGAAGGAGCCGCCGCTGAGGATTCAAGTCCAGAAGTTGCTTGACCAGTTTTGGCTCTGGGATTTTTCGTTTTGTTTTCAATTTATTGTTGGACAGCAATGCCGCCCAAGTCCGACGATCGATGAGGAGGAGTTGGGGAAGCAGCTAGCGACGAGATGCCCTTTGTACAGCGCACTGTGCAGCCCGTGAATGTGGCACAGGCGACCGCCGCCAGTCTGGGGCATGCGGGCGCGCGGTTTCAGTGCGTGCCGGGCAAGTGCCGGAACAACAACTGCATCAACAAGCAGTCGCCGGACGAGAGAACGGATGCCAACGGCGCGGCAACGTCGACGTCGCCCAGCCTGACCCGGGCGCTGGTCCATGGCCAGCCCGATGGCGAGCCGCGTCCGCCGGCGGCTGTGCCGATGAAGAAACTGAAGCAACATGTGGAATTTCTGCCCTCCACGTCGCCCACCACACCCACATCGCCCACATCCCCGACACGCGCACGTGCCACCCAATCGCTGCCCAACTCGCGGCAGCCCAGCCAACAGCGTGCTCCGCTGCCCGCGCGCAACGCCAGCGCGCCGCAGTCGCCGACGGCGACGAGGATCGTCTCCGGGTACGAGTTCGACTCGATCAGCAACATAACGCTGAGCAACGCGCTGCGCCAGCTGGCCAGCCTGGTGCTCATTGCCAGCGACATATTCGACGAGCTGCAGCGGGACCTGCAGTCGGTGGGCGAGCGGGCGGGGCGAGTGCAGCGCAAAATAACGGCCGTGGAGCGGCGCGTTTGTGCCTACGATCCGAAAATGGTCACAGTTCGTAAGTACTTCAATCCACTTAAAATATAATTCTTATTTAAGCTTTAACATAAATATGTAAATAAGCACACACACATGCACACATATGCACACATACACATGCATGCGTATTTCAATTGCCATTCATAGCAAGTCTCTGGCAAAGTCAAGTGCGTTTATCAAAAGCCAGCTTATCTATCTGTCATCTCTTTCTGCCTTTCCCTCCACTGCTTTGTATTCGTGTCTGGTGAGCTTTTGTTTGCACACACATACATATACATATGTATGTCTGAGTGTGTGTGTGTGTGTGTGTGTGTGTGAGTGCGTGCTGTGGGTGGCTGGCCGTGCTGGAATCTTATCTTTGTTGCATTTTTCTTTCTTTTGCGCCGCTTTGCTGGAAATTAAATTCAATTTGCCAGTCGCAAAAGCAGAGCGCGAAATTAACACCTTGTTTACTTTCCGGTTTCTTGTGCTTCTTTTGTAAGTGTAGGTGGCTTTGGCCTGTTCACACAATTAGCTGCTGCTACTACAGTTACAGATAAGCGGCTAAAGTCACATTAGCTCATGGTTGTTTTCACGACCTTGTGTTAAATTGCGGCCAACACGAATGCCCATTTATTCTGCAAAGCTGTCAAGATTTGTGGTTGCAGCAACAAGTTGCACGGCGTTGCTCCCGCTGTTGTCGAACTCGTTCGCTCCACATTTTGTTCAATTGCAACTTAGCACAACAGCATTTACTATTTAGTTTTGTTTTTTTTCTTTATTTCGTGTTGATTGCATTTTTTTTTTAGAATTTGCCATTCGCTTGAAATTTTCGCCTGTGCAATAAATTGCATGGAAAACAACAACAAGACATACGTCAAACTGGCGACGCTGACTGCAGCTGTTTTTTGCATTTTGTCATCTTCCTGTCATTTGCCAATAGAGCTGCACCGAATCGTTCCGAACAAGTTCGATTGAACTAATTAAATGAACTTAGTTTTAAATGAGCATTGAGTGTGGATTAAGCACTGAGAAAAAATTTATTTGTTCATCTTTTTAATAACCATATTTGAAAGTATTAAAAAACTCTTTACACAAATTGTTTTTTATATCTTTCTTCACGCATTGTGTACAGTTGTTTAAACTTTTTTTTTATTATTTTATTTTATTTTATTTATTGTTAAAACAAACAATTAATTAAAACTAGGATGTACAACTTTATTTTGCACATATTATCGTGTAGTGTAGTGTTGCCAGTGTGATCGAATGCGATCGATTTGCAACACACAACAGTCAGTTCAGACTCCATCTCGCTCTCACCACTTTTGACAGCTGACAGCTGCTGAGTAGAGGCAGCTGCCGGCACAAGCAAAAACAGCGCGCGCTAATTGTTCAGGTATGAAGCGCAAAGAACAAGAGAAGCACATAATTACATGCACATACCATACACATACACACACAACGGTATTGGTAAGTTGGTAATTTTGCAATTGGCATTTGCAGCAGCAAACATGCAGCTATGCCCAATGCCCCCTTGGCCTCGCTGACACCTGTGCGCAGGCTCGCCCCTTTGCCAGTGTTGCTCAGTGCCGCTCATTAATGTGCCCATATTAGAAATGCCATTACAGTGCGACATCCATCGCCATCGCCATTTGTGGGCAAATGTTAACTAAGCCGCAGTTGCCTCAAACAGGAGGGGGCCGTGCAGCGATGCGTGCAACGACAGAAACACAAAGCGTGCGTCAGGGGTGATTCCTTTAGCTGAGAAAAGAGAGAGAAAGAGAGAAGGGGGCGCAACTGTTACCGTTGGCTGCGTTTTTTTGCTACCTCCATTAATCGGCCATATTGCTCGGCAACATGTAAACAGGCGCTGCCTGCCGCATACGTGACTAGACTATAAGCGACTGTTGCTGCTACTGCTAGTGCTACTGTTGCTGCTGCTGCTGCTGCTGCTGTTTGCACTTTGAGTTGTGCTAGCTGCACTTTGAACATAACCGCTATCCACTTGGCCAAAGGATGGCCATTTACTCGGAACTTGGCACAATTGATATGTGAAAAACACACTCACACACATGTGTGCGTGGGCAGTTTGTGTGCATATGGCATCTGGGTGTTAAACTTATTTGCTACGTGTTGCCATTAGCTGAAAATTTAATTCCATGAAGTGCACTCATCAATCTTATGAGTGAAAACCATACTTGAAGCAACAGACATATATGATATATATAACATATAAATGATAACATCGATATGGGAAGAGTATTTAAGCTTCGAATATGCGAGCTTATAATTTCCGCATTCTGTTTTTCCCCTATTCGTCTGTTTTCTGTTCCAAAAAAGTAATTGCAGCCACAGTGGGAATAAATTACGCGAACAGTCTGACCAAAGATATGGCCCGCATCTGAGCAGAGCACAAACCTGTTCCCACCTGCAACATGTCGTAAGTGTGCGTGTGTGTGTATTTGTGTGTGCTGCCACAAAACTAAACAAACCAGCCAACGAAAATAAACCTTAAGCGCTCGCAACGCAGCAACTGGAAAAAAATACAACGCTGCGTGCTACAGCCAAATAATTTCAACTAACCAACAAAAATGAGATACACACCCAAAAAAAAAAGATACAGATGCACTGTGCGTTATTGTCTGCTGTTGTAGTTGTTAGTTTTTTCTTTCTTGTGTTTTAGACGTTCGATGCATTATTGTATTTCAAGTGCGCTGATGAGCATTTAATTGTTGCAGCCAAATTTGCCCTGCGGCCAAAGGGGGCGGCGTGGCAGCCGACACTTTACTTTTCTGGTTGGAATTCTTTTGCTGTTGCTTTTGCTTTATTTATATTTTGTTTATTTTTCCCAAAGAACAATTTTTCTCACTTGAAGCGCAAAACCGAAATGTAAACCAAGCAAAGACAGGGCCAGCCAGCCAGTCATATAAACACTACAAATACAGATACGCGGATACGAGATACAGATAGAGATAGAGATATACAGATAGAGATAAATGCTTACATAGCAATAGATGCGCGCTGTCAGCGCTGTGCATATAAACAACAAGTGAGTCGCGCTGAACCGGTGTGCCCCGTGTGGCAATCGACCAGGTTGCATAAGCAGCCGGGCTTCGTTCCCAACTCAACTGGGAACCTGGGAATCCGGGAACTCGGTCTTCTATGCTGTATTTACTCTTATGGTAGATAACATTCAGGCTCTTGTCTTGCTGCGTTGTTTGCTTAACTTGGGCAGCAAGTGTAGCTGAAAAGTGCGCGGACGTCGTCGTCGCCGCCGCTCGTCGCAGCAGTTAAGGCCACAAGTTCATCGGCTAAAAAACTTGTTGCGTGCCACAGAATGGAACAGAACAGCACAGGAATCTGCCGATTGATTGCCGATCGTCGTCTGCGTTTCGGTCTGCATCTCTGCCTCTGTGGTTGCTGCATTTTTGCACGATTGTGGCAGCCTCAGTATGCCCCATAGCCAATACATGAAGTTGCTCGTTAAGACGCTGCAGTTTGATGCATTTCTATGCAACCGCAGCAGCAGTAGCAAGAATGCCAGCAACAACAACGCACCTTTCAGTCATTGAACTTTAAGCTATGCGTTACCCCAGCCCCAACACAAACTTCAAACTTCAAAGTCGTCAACACTCGAGATTGCAGCGGGTTCCATTCACACAGGCGACGCTTGCCCCGAAACCAAAGATCGCTTCGTTTCGTTTGGTTTTGAAGTGCGGCGCTCTTTCGATTCATTCGATTCATAAAGAACTTTGAATTAATGTGCCACAACGCTCTTAACGCCCGTTTCTATTTGTTGTTTTGTGTGGCTAAGGGGTAGCCAAAAACCAGAAACCAAAAACAGTTAAATTTCAGCTCTCGAATATTGTTTACTCTTCTAATATAATTTAAAAAAACAAAAATTCATCGCAATTATTCTATGCTGTATGATATAGTAGTCCGATCTGACTTATACGCAAGACATATAGTTTTAATTCAATGTTTTTATTGCATCTAGGTGATAATTTAGTCGGATATGACTAGTGTACTAATTTATATTAACTTGCTTAACGAAAGCTTTTATAACAGCTTTATTATATATCATATCAGTAGTCTGATGTTGATAAGATTTTATTCATTACGACAATTATGTATTATCGATTACCTATACAATCCAGGTAAATCGCACATATTTATCGCCTGAATTTGTATATATGTATATCACAATAAATGTAACAGAACGCATTACTTAACTTAAATACCCGCTGCTAGGGTATAGAAAACGGGTCTCATAAATAGCTTTTGTTGTTGCTTTCGTTTGTTTGCCTGCAGCGGATGCGATTTGGGGCCGCCGCAGTGATAAATCGTTCCCAGTTGAAAGGCGCCCGAAGAGCATTGCAGTTTCTTCAAGTTCAGCGACAGTCTTATGAACAGCTTGTTAGAATCAAAACACCCGCATTTTAGGTTGGGGAGCGGCAAGAGTTTTAGCCAAATTGAGTTCTGAGCCATAAACTGTGTCTATGCGACGACTTTCTAATCTATGTGTTCTCAGTGTGTTGTTGTGCGTTTATTTACATGAGAATGGTGCCCCGAGGCAGGCACACACACACACACAAACACACACACATACACACCACTCTTGGCTGCAATCTCTTGGCCTCTTCGTAAAAGCATATCAGTTGAGATTTAATGGCATTTACATTTAATTTATAAAAGCCAAACGTGTTTCTAAATCTGCCCATTAAAATGCGATGCATCGAGAAAGGGGATTGCGGCCGCTGATGTTGTCGTGTGGCATGTGGCATGTGGTGGGCACAATAGACACAGGATATTGTAGGCGTTAGAACAAAGGCGAAACTTAAATGGGCAATGCCCAGACGGAGCCTCCGTCTGTGCCTGTCGAGAATCCCACAGAGAAAGCGCAAAAATTGTGTGCGCTGGTATTTTCCAGTTTCTGTGTTTATTTTTATTTTCAGTTTTTTTTTAAAGGAAAAGAATGCTCTGGGATGCGATTTCAGTTTATAGATTCGTTCCAGAAACCTGTACGGCAACCCACAGGTAAACGGCGCGGCACTAATCAAGCGCAGACGACGCACAGCGAGATGAAGACGAAGTAGTAGAAGAAGAAGAAGAAGCGAATGAGGAGGAGACGGAACACAAACCCTGCAGCAGCTATGTGGCATTACTTGCATTACTCGAGCATTGGAATTTCTCACAGCCATTTGGCTGTGGCAGTGTGGCAACAACTTTAACTTGTTTCTCGGAAACTGGCCGTGCGGCTGGCTGCGCGTAATTTCAAGGGCTTTTTTTTATTGGAAAAGCTGCGCTCTGCTTTGCAGAGACTCAGACCTTGAATTCAATTACGCACGCGAACGTTGTGTGTGTCTGTGGAAGGAAGCTATGGAAAAACACTTTATCCTGCGCTGTTTATGACGTTGTCTGGCTGGCTGCTGCCTTCCTGTCAGTCCGTCTAAATGTCCCACAGTCTGAGTGTCTCCTGCACTGTCTGTGTTGATTTCCGGGCGACTGATTTCAGCAGTGGCAGCAGCAATTTATGTTTCATTTTTCACTCTCATTCATCAAGCCACAACACGCAACAAAGATGAGCTAGCTCGCTACCTGGCCCAAAGCAGTCCAAGGTAACCGCAAAGGTGTAGCGAAAAAACAAAAAATGTACGCTACCCTGTTGCAACAACCCTTTGCTGTTCTGCAACCCAATGCAAAACGCGAGCCTATTCACAATAAAAACGCGCCCTAACTGCTGCACGACGAGATCAGGACGCGCCAAAGCGAAAATTGTTTTGTTTGTGGCTCAAAAACAAGTTATGTATATGACGGGTCGCAGCAAGAAGGCGCGCCAGCTGATGCGTTGATCTTATCAAACACGCACACACACACACACACACACGCAATATTCAAATTAATCAGACTTTTGGGCTTTGGGTGCGTTAGGGCTGCAATTGCTGCAAGCTGAGCATTGATTGAACAAGGCTCAAAGCTGGCAGCTGTTACAGAATTAGATCTGATCGAATTATCAATCCATTGAATACGTGGGAATTTATTTGATGTATCTAAGGTGTCTGAAGATCGCTACTAATCAGCTGCTGAAGTGCAACGTATTTCTTAATTATTATTACTGTTTTAACTGATACCTTATCGTAGACACATGTTTTATTATCAGATACGTTGCGCCATGGCAATTTTAAAGGTGTTTGAGTTAGGCAACTAACTAACTAACGATATCTATATATTAGTGAACTAAAATGATGAAAGAATAATTTAATAAAATACAATCAATGTGAGTTATATTTGATTGAGTTCTTATGACTTTTGTCTTCAAAGAAAATATAATATAGTTCTAAATTATTCAATAAATAGAATAAATTTATGATATTAATTAAATTCATACAACGAAATTTGACAAGGGTACTTATCTATAAGTGTTTTCATACACCATATATCATAATATGTTTAGCTGTCATTAATATATTTTATTTATATTCACATTTATATTGTTTTCACATTGCGTGGCTTTTAAGCCCAGCGGCTATAAAAACTGACGTAATAACTATGCGTAATAATACGCTTATACGATAATTTCTTTGGTAGAGTGTAAATCATGCGTGTGTAAAAATATTTACAATTATGTGATAATTATGTAATAATTTTCCCCTTGTTTTGCTTCATTGTAAGTTTTCATGTGCAGCATGAAAATCAATACACATTGATTAAACGTAAAAATCTGGCATATCTTCGATCAGCATGTTTTAGTTTTTGTTCAAAATATATGGCTAGAAATATATTGCATATCTACGGTATTTTAACAAATGTGTTTATTAGTATAACTTATTTTTGAATATCAGTATAGTAAGAATCCCTAGCCTAGAATTTGAGCCTGGGCACATTTAATTCTTTACAAATAACTGTACTCTCTTGTTTTCTCTTGTCACTTGGGTATATCTTTCTCTCCCCAATTCCCTATGACTGTTAGCCATAACAATCGCGTGCACAAATTTAAACATTTTATAAACATTTAACACTTTCCATCGTTTACTAACACTTTCAAGTTTTGCCAATGCAACAAACGAAGACAATCAACAATCCGCTACAGTCCCAATTCATTAGAAACAAAAGACAAGCGTTGTTGTTGTTGCTCTGATTGCCGCATGTAAAACAACTGACATTTTTCAGCCGTTCGCCGGCTGATTTTCTTTTCTTTTTTTTTGTATTCTGTTTTGCTGTTGCTTTCGTGCGTTTTTACACTATATGTAAGAAAGGAAGAGAGAGGGGCACAGAGGTAGAGGCAGCTTGACTGACATCATTTCCGATGTTTATCTTTTCATGTTAACAACTAGCAATAGCATCCAGCCGTCTGACATGAACAGTCAACTAGCACGAGATACAAATGCCTGCGACAGACAATACAAAAGTCCTTTTCAAAACAACAACAACAGCGACTGGTACACATAGATATGTGTAGACTTTTGTGTTCCTTGCAGCATTTTCACTTTTTGTTTATTCGCCCAACATTTGGGTTAAGTTCAATGTAATAGCCATAGATTGTCAAACCTAAGGAAAAGAGAAGTAAAGGGTGTCTGTCTCCATAACTTGTTGGCTGTAGCTTTCACTTGATTTGCATACGACAGGCACTCGAAAATCATTTAGAAACTCGAAATTCGAGAATCTCTTTAGAAAAATATAGCTGTTCCCCCCTCTAACCCGGCCGACACTGGCGCAAGACCAAAAGCCGCTTAGGCAGCGACTGCGGAGTATAGAATGGCCAATTAAGCAGCCGCTGCATCATTCAGTCAAGCAGTCATTCAGTCATTCAGTCTGTCAGTCAGTCAGTCAATGCATCAGTCACTGGCCAAGTTAAGCAGGAAACACATGAAAGCCCGGCGACAGTGCGTGGGACTGGGCTCCACTTTCCAAAATACAAGCCAACTGGCAAGTCATGCGCATTTCATTTGCCTCGCTACCGGGGTGGGAGGTTATGCAGTTAAGCTCCAAAAATTAAGCTGCAGGTGAGCCGGTGTGTGTGTGTGGGTGTGTGTGGGGTGTGGGGGTGTGGACTCTGCCTGCTCAGCCATGTGGCACATTTGCGTAACTCTTTGGTGGCAGCTAGGGGCCATATCATTTACGCTAAATGCACACTGTAAACTATATAATTAGATTCGTCTGTGCACTGAAATCCTTTCTGTACGTCCAGGCAGCTGTGTGAAAGGAGCGCATGCGTGCCACTTAGGGGCGTTGTATGCGTCTGTGTAATTAAGGGTGGCAGCCACTCATTATGCTTTTAAGTACGTTTAAATAAACCCTAATACGCTTAAGCCGAAACTAACAGATAGATATACAGATGCAGATACAGCTGCAAATATAGCTACACTCAGAGAAATTGCCTTCGTAAATTCTAGTTTGCTTGGAATGGAACTTATAATAATTAATTTCAATACAAAATAATTTCATTAGAGTCTGGTATTTAAACATTTTTAAATTACAATATTATCTTTTCGCACACTGGACAAAGTTTGAGAAAGAAATTCTTAACTTTTTCTTTGGAGTGTAGAGCTTGTGCTGCCGCCCAACCTCAGCTCAGATTCCATTATGTAGCATGCCACAAAGTAAGACGATTTAAGAGATGCTCGCTTAAAAATTGCCAACTGATTGAAATCTGAGGCATGGTTGGCCACCAAAGATGCCGACGCTCAGATATATATTGGCAGACATTGTAGTTTTGCGCAGACTAGCGTATTGTATCTCACAGATACACAGATACAGCTGCAGCCGAAAAAGCTGTAGTCGAGTTGGAGTCGTGTTGGCCCGGCTCTTTGCCTTGAATTGTCTGGCAGTCGGCTGAAGTTGCAGCACGAAATGCAATTACAATAGGGCAAATCGAAATGCCAGCAGGAATAGGAGCTGGAAGGGGGGAAGCGGCGGGCCGTGCGGTGCCGAGACGAGAAAGATATTTAGTTGAAAATAGCTGCAGTGACGTTTGCTTAAGACCTGTCCAAAAGCAACTCTGCTGGCAGTCTTGATTACAATGCGGCCAAGCGGAAGAGACGTAAATTATGTTATAAGCCGGGCGGATATAACGAGCAACGACATTCCTGCAGCCGTCAACTCTGCCAGCCTCTGTGAGCTACTTTATCTGTCGGATACGCTCAAGCAAAACTAACCTTTGGCTTGCCTAATGTTTGTTTACAGTTACGGTTGGATGTTGGCTGCTGCTGATGATGCATACGCCCAATCTATAACGATACATCAATTGGGTCAACTCTGCTTTTGTTTGCAGCCGCACTTCAATGAGCTGTGAAGTGACGTCTAGTGCTGACGCGGATGGGGATGCGGATGCGGATACGAGTGCGAATGCGGAAGCTGGTTGCATACAATTCAATTGCTCGCCCATTGATTTTGCACTGGGTCAGTCTGTTAGTTGCCAGTTGTTAGTCGGGCAACAGCTGTCCCTATTGTCGGTTGGTTGATTCTTTTTTGGGTTTCTGATTCGCTTGAGGGTTGCAAAACCCTCTGTCAGGCACTCAAAATGTCATCAAATGGTTTGCTGATTGCGCTTTGCGCTCACAAACATGTAATAAAAATGTCTATAATATAATTAAGTGCAATTGTAAAGTGCTCTCCACGACTCTGAAATACCCTACAGCTCATTTCAACAAATTGTTCACATTTGTAGGTTCTTATATTACTTATCAACCACTTTTTTCACACAATTACAGGGTATGTATAAGTTTCATACAATACAATCGGCTTGTATTTTATATTTGGATTGCAGCTCTCGGGATGCTTGGAAGATTTTTCAAGTGCTGCGCGCCTCTTTTTTATTTGTGTTTCGCTTTGTTGTTTGAAACATAAAAAATGTTTTTATTAGAGTTTTTCAAATTTGTATTCAATTTTTTATTTTTTTCATTTCATACTTGTGCGTGCGCACTTCCGGTTCGTTGTGGCGCTTAAAACTGTCACAGCCGGAAGTGCAACCTGGCGTTTAAATAACGCTTTCGAAATGCGCACAATGGCAACTTAACGAGCAGTTTAGCCCACTTTTGGACCGAGTCAAAGGCTTGGCAACACGTGCGTTGCATTAATGAAATGTTTAGTCCAACAATAGGAGAAAAGGGGCGCGGTCAACAGCTTAAGCAGTCGTTACGCGACAAATTTGTCGCAATTGTTGGCAATAAATAAACGCCAAAGATCAGCAAAAGTTCCCTTTTAATGAGCACTGACCCAGTTCCGAGCCAGACGTGCGTACATTCTACTTATAAATATTGTGCACATATGTGAGCTCTTTTTTTTATTTTTCGCAGATACAGTTGTTAAACAGTTGCTGAACTGTTTGCATTGTTTTGCAATTCAGAGTTCAATAAACTGGCAGCTTGAAAAACATGAAATGAAAACAAACAAAATTTCCCAAAGGGCCACAGCTGTTGCTGCGCTTCAACGGCAATCTCAGCGTTTCGGCCCCCCTTGTCCCCCTCGTCGCGTTCCGCCTGCTTGTTGTTGTTTGTCTGCTATTTGGCGCATATACAGCATGCACAACAAATAAATTCCAAGCGCACAAAACATGTCAAGTCCAATGAAAGGGCCCAACAAAAAGCCCCCACTTTCAACCAGAACCGCCCCCGTCCTGCATCTTTGCTGCTCCACTGTGCAACATTTGAAAGTGTAAATGAATTTGTTCTTAATTATAATGATGCAACGCTGTTGCCAGTTGTCCGTCGACTGTCCCTTGTCTGATTGGCCTGTTGGCAATTTGGTGAGTTTCGGTGTCATTGATTTACAGCCTGCCGCATGCGAATGGGGCAAATGGGTTGCCTGTCTTCTTGTGGCGTTTCAAATCTTTGGACGCGCCATGTAGCATGATGAGTGCGCTTTTTATGTAGCGGCAAAAATTTCTTTTAAGTATGTCTACACCCAGTATAGCCAAAGGCCAAGCAATACTCTCTTTCTCCAACAGCGCAAACAAAAACATATTTTATTTCTAAATTCGAGTCGCTTTCTTTTTAGTGGCCTTCTTGCACATTAAAACACTTAAGAAATTTCTTAAATCATCATTAAAAATCCTCTATTATTAACAAAATGAAGAAGAATGCACATAAACAACATAAAACATGAAAAAGTTATATATTCTCTGTTTATAGGGTATTAGATAGTCGAAAGGTTAAATTGGTTGTATTATGTTTATAACTGCTTCTTAGCAGGCAAAACAAAAAACAAAACCATGGAAATTTTAGTTTTCTTGTGTTGTTGTTTGGTGGTGGGAAAATGTTTTCTTTTGATGCATGCATAGGAGGAAGTGAGTTGTGAACTTATTCAAGATAAATTAATGGGTTTGTTAATGAAACAAATTACCAACTAATCTTAGGCGTTGGTTTTACAAGTTTTACAGATAGTTACCCTATTCTGCCGTATTTCTTTTTCAACATTTTCTACTTGAAATTAATGTGAACTATTTTAATGCTTTGGTTACTCTTACTAATGCCTATTTTATATGTTTTATGCTCATTGTTAATTTATTGTAACTTTTATCTCCATGTTACTCTTTATTGATTTTTCTCCATTTTCAACTGATTTATGCGCTTCGAAAATTGATTTGCCATTAGAGACGCCCAAGCGACAAAGACATTATTAAAGGCATTTCAAGTGGTCAGATTCTCCAGACACAGGCCATAGCATCAGCATCTGTTTTAGGTTTATGTCCAGGTCCTTATCAGTGCTGTGTGCAGTGCCGCACATTTGATCCTGAGAGCTCGTAAATTTTGTAGAGTTTGGCTGATATGACAAGTGCTACAAATGGTTTTATGGGCATGTGTTGCTTAATTTATGTTTCAATTCCAAATTAATAACCGCCCCTCAGTCCATGCCATGTGCACATAAAAATGTCATAATATCAAATGAAAGTGCAATGCGACAAATAATTAATTGTCTTTGGAAGCAAGCGGGGTACTTTAATAGGAGAATCTTTTTTTTTTTTCTATTTTGAGATACCCTATAAAATATTTTGAGCGGGCATATGACAAATACAAAAAATAAACATTAAAAACACAACGTTAATTTTCCCAATTTTTTGCAGAGTATTTTAAGTCTAAAACTCTCGAATGCAACATGTCTGTGTTCATTTAACTCGTTGTTCGATTGCTGAAGAGGTGAAATTAATTTGCTTGGGTTCTAAGCTCTTCGGTTTCTGGGGCCCCACGATGCTGGTAGCCCTCGCTGCAGAACTGAGTTTCATTAATCAGCGCCTTAAAGGGTCTCAATAAATCAAAATTAGTTGACTTATTGACGGATCAGAATTCTTGGAACCCTATGAGAATGAGTTTTTGTCTTAAACACATTCTAACTGCCAACCATAAAACAGATTTATGCACATTGCGACTGTTGACATTAGCCGTGTAACCTTTGAAAGGGTCGATAAGCACTTGTTTATGGGTTTGTCCGTGTGGTCTTATCGGCATGCAGAACTCGAGACAGGTGATAAAACTAAACGATTGTATAATGAGCCAACTTATTAACCAACTAGACAACTTGATAACTGGTTTTTTGTTTTTTTTTATTTTACATGTGTTTTGAGCTCGGCCACCTTTTTAATGACCGAAACTTTCCAAATTGAGCCTTAAAGCGCGCCTAATGCAGTCATCAACAGCTTATCGTTCATATGGCTTTTTCATAATTTATGCCACACTATTCAATATTTTAAAACACATTATTGTAAAAACATCTCAAGTTCCCAAAAGAATTTAAAACAGTTTGTTTCTTATGAGCGTGCTGCTTGTTTTTATCAGTTTTATTTATTTGTTTGTTTTCTGTGTTACATTGGGCAAAGAAATGTCAACTGTCTGGCCAAGTGTTGACAGCAGCGAAATGATAAAGATAGTCGAACCAAAATAAAAAATAATTAAAAAACTTCTCTTGTTCGAATCACTGGCTAAGTAAAAAAACACTGAACAAAGTTGATCAGTTTCTTAAAACAACAATGTTTTTATGTTTTAAGAAATCTTAAGAAGCATTGTTTTTTGCATAAGCCAAATAGATTTTTGCACCTGTATATTAAAATTTTTTTATAAAAAATCGATGGCATATTTTTAAGATGAAGAATTCATTCTCCTTTTTTTCGCCATTCAAAATCTTTTAGATTTGTAAAATTTATGTAGCAAAGAAGATGATTGCTCAATTACTATGCTGAACATGTAGCTGCCCTTTTGTCAGATTTCTATAGCTACAGGGTATTTTAAAAATACTGAAAATTCATTATAAAAGCCGCAAGTTGCGAGACAAATATTTGTGCTTGACACAGCTCAAATGTTTACAATTTTTGTATTTACAATTTCATTATTTTTCCGTTGCTGTTTACAATCCCATTGGCTTTTTGTCGGAGACATTAACGGGTTGCTGTCCGACGACTTTGTCGCATAATGTGACATAATTATGTTTGACTTAGGCAAGGACGGGAAGGGGGCTTGTCTGGCAATTTCTACAACTTCAAAGCTCAAGGATCTGCACACTTTGCTTGCAGCTGCAGCTGTGCAGACACATGACTCGCTTGGCATTTGAGTTTGTTGAGATTAGCGCTAAATGCGAACAGCCTACACCCCCCGCAGCTCCTCCCCTCTTTCCGTAGTGTTGAAAGGCAGACACCTTAAATTGCACATTCTGTAGCACCTCTTACCATTTCCATTTGCATCTCTCAGACCCAGACTGGGGCTCTTATTTGATTATCTTCGCGTCGTCTGCATTTAATGGCTAACGATAAGCGACAGACGATATACGATTGGAGGGCAATGTCTGCTATGAAGTGGCTGGCAATCTTTGCTAAGTTTCTTCCCATCCCGCTTTGCGCTTCCGTTCAACTCGCAGCGTATCATTCTAGACAAATATTTTGTGTTTTTGTTTTCTTCCTTTTTTTCAATCTATGGTTTTTGGGAAAGTTGACACAGTTTGAACCCACATAGGATCAGGCCAAAACCGTGAGCGAGTCGGCCTTTCACTTGGGGGCCAGTGGTCGTGTTTGGCCAGACAGACAAACGGACGGCCTGGCAGCTACTGCTGCACCTTGCAGCATGCAACTCGTGGCAACAAATTCACAGCTAATCTCCGTCAGTGCATCAGTTTTGAGTACTTTATTTTAATCAGCTAAAAGATGCGCTTGTTTTCTGGTTTGCTTTTTCTTTTCTTCTTGTTGCGGTCGTTTTTGTCGCCTTCTTGGCCAACTTTCTGCATACAAATTGGCATTGGTTACGTTTGATTGTCGCTGGGCTTTAATTAACCGCAGTAGCAGCTGCTGTCGCAACCGAATCGCTTGTGGTTGCTCGACGCTCGACTAACTCCAATTGCTTTTGTCAACCGATAGGCAGCAGGCCATTCGATATACGGGCTAACAAGCCGCAAGTTCAAAAGTTCAACAAAAAACAAAACAAAGCACAGCATAAACGAAAAACAAAAACAAAAACTTTCTAAATTTGTACATCAACATAAATAACAAAAACATTTGCCACTGACAATTGCAATGTGGCCCAGGGGAGCCATGCAGCAAGCCCCCACAAAACCAGCTACCTGCCCCCGTTATCCCACCCTTGGGCAGTCAGCTGGTCTATAAATAAAGTAGCGCCAACAATATTTTTTCTATACCCTGTAGCTTATAAAATAGCTAAAATATAGCAAGATACCTTAAATGTTAAAGAATATAGGATTATTTACAATAGATAAAGCTGAGTCCGTTTATCTGTTCCGAAAAACAATGAGAGCTAGAGAAAGCACATTTATGTGACCTGTTGTCTAGTTTGTATTAATTGGTATATCCTGGCACAATACTTATTTATCAAATGAGAAAACCAATATTTAGAGTATCTTCTAGTCCAGCATTATAGTCTTCAATATTCTTGTTTTTGCTTGCACGACAGCTCTTGAATTTAATTATGGGACAGCTTTGTGCCGCATTGTTGAAGCAAATTCATTTGTTTAAGCAATTAACTGCTTATCGAGAGGCAAACAAACTCCCAGCCGTAATTTGAATTTATATCTATGTCTCTGTGTGTATCTCGCTGTGGCCATCTAATGAGTTGTAAATGTGCACAAATCCACATTGCGTCGCATTCAGCAGTTGCATGCAAATATTTGTGCAGCAAGCTGCATACAAAGATCGTGGTGTGGACTTGGGACTGTGGCTCTGTTGGTTTGGGATCTCTTCCTTGGTTGTGTAATTCAATCGTCTGCAGGGCTTCGCAGTGACGTCTTTTGCTTGGCTGCCATCGTCGTTGTTGTCGTTGCCTTT
The DNA here is from genome assembly GCA_004143825.1 of Drosophila micromelanica. NCBI lineage: Eukaryota > Metazoa > Arthropoda > Insecta > Diptera > Drosophilidae > Drosophila > Drosophila micromelanica. Next base: position 6,253 of record SCDY01000656.1, on the reverse strand, counting down.
CGATACAGGAAACCATAAAAATCCTACAGCATTAAGTGTGAAGCAGCAGCAGCAGCAGTGGTATATGAGATATGAATGATGAGTGCGATGTGCCTTGAGTTTCATTCACATTCACAGGAATGCCTTTTACCCAGTTCGAAAGAGATAGCTGCTGCAACTGTGATGGGCAAGGACATGTCTTTAATGCTCACACACACTGACACATTCTCATAAGGGCACGCTTGGTACTTGTTTATCCTTAGACTCGCTTCCCGTCTTGGTTCCTGTTCCCTTTGCCTATCTACCCTGTGCCTGCTGTTTGTACCTGCCTGGGAATATTTTTTCCGGCTTTTGTTTTTAGAGGAATTCTCGCTTGGCTTTGTCCTCGAGTTTTTTTTTACCCCCTACTTGAACTAACCCACCCCTGATGGTCGCCGCCTCTCCTCTTCTCATTTCTTTCTCTCTCCCTCTTTCTTACCTCGTAGTTACTTTATGTTTTGGCCAAGTGTTGCCAAATGTTTGCATCATTTCCTGTTGTCTACTTTAAGGCTCTGGCGCACGAAGGCTTCTTTTACCCTTTGAAAGCATATCTGAAGGAGTTTACACCCTTTGTATATCAGAGTCTTAATATCTTCAGAGGTATATCCGATATCTTAAAACAAGAAACTTCTCACTTGTATTTTTTTTAAAGTAAAATAAAATTTAATTAATTTTTATGATAATTATTCATCATATATACTTTTGTCGATTTTTTATTTTCGAAAACTAGTGTATGATTATATTTTGTATTTTTCGCAATATTTTTTATCATTATTCGTTTTAAAGGATATTTAACAGTCGACTATTGATTGCATTGCATCGTTTACTTTATTTAACTTAACACGTGTCAGAAAACTTTGAAAAAACTGTCGCCAGAAAAAAAAAGTTGAAAAAAATAAGCAAAAAGCCTTTAGGTGCCGAGTGAATTTAATACCCATTCGCAGTGGCAGTCAAATAAGTTCCAGACTTGCTGGCACTCACATGGCAAATGGTTTGAGTGTCCTTGTGCCGCGACCCTAACTGCCTGTCCCGTTCCTTATTACTGTGTTCTGTGTTCGTGCCCCGTCCTTGTTGCAACTTGGCACTTGGCATTGTTAGCTCTCCAGTTCACAGCTGTTGTTTTTGTGTTTGCCGCTGCTGTTGCAGCAGAAAAAGTTAATGTAAAATGCATTACGCGGCTGCTTGAACCTGGCTGTGACCCAGCCCAGGGCTCGAAATATGACACGCCTCACAGGCATCATCTCTAGGCGGATTTGAACCCGTAAGTGGCAGCAGTTCGCATAAATCTAAATACCTAATGAGAAATACCTAATGCACAATGCTAATTCATTTTTCAATGGTGCCTGACTTTGTAATTGAATAGCGGATTAGGCCCATAGCTCGCAGGGGCCAATTTGATTAAGTCTACTACGTCTACGTCTACTAAACTTACTGAAACAGTCTTGCGACGGCCTGCCAATTAGAATTTTGGGGCTTTCAGTCAGAAGTCTTCTAAACTCATAACCTTGCGGCTGCCAGTAACAAGCATTTTGGCTGGTTACGTGGCCAAGTCCATTACAGTCGTAATGGGCGCACAATGAAAACATAAAAGCGGAATATTGTTGGGCAAGCAGTTCATATTGTGAGATAACTGCCTACAGTTGTGAATAATTTGGGCGTAACTTAGCAAACTAAACAAGTTTACAATGTGAAATTTTCAAAACGGTTTATTTGTAAAGCATATGGTGTGCACATAAAACAAGCCCAACGGGCTTCTCACGGCTTTTACAACACTGATGTTAAGATAGATGAATTCTAAACATATATTTTAACGAAAAAATTTGCAAAAATAAAAAAAAAACCATAGCTATACAAAATATAAATTTTTTTATTGATGCTCTCTTTTAAAGATTCGGGCTGCATTGGGCTTAAACCGTTTCCAACGTAACTTTTATCCACCTGTGTATTTCTTTGCTCTTTAAGTGTAGAATATTGGGAAATCGGTTCTATCCGACTTAATTAATTACCTGATGAGTCAATTCTTTAGGTTACAGTCATGTTTAAAAGCTAGAAAAATTATTCCAAAACTCACGTTATTACTGTTTTTATAAGCTACGGAAAACATTTATAAATACACAATTTCAAACTTGTATTAGATTTACCTTAATATCACATTCGTGTGTAATTCGAAATTTTTCTTGAAACAGGAATCACGTCATTTCACTCATTTTTTATATGTCTGAATGTTGGTTTGATGTCTTAACATCTTACAATTCCCATTCTGTGTTGCGCCATGTTTTTCTGTTTATCTATCTGTGTTAATATTTATAGGAAAATAAGCTCTCGTCATGTTCCCCAGCTTGGCTTAAGCTTGTGTAGTCAAGCCGTATAGAGGGGCCGATAAATACATAGTTCAAGGCTGTTACAGACCATTCTTACCCCTCCAGCGGACGCTCATGTATTTCAAAGTCCCTCTCGCCGCTTTGGTTGTAATGCGACTTCGACCGTAGATAACAGATAGAGATACAAAGGCAGAGCTACAGATACATTTTTGTGATTGCTGTGAGGCTGCGCACAGCGGGATAGTTCGCTGCTCTCAAGTCTCGAGCTGCTGGCCACTTTTTTTTTAACAAGTCTTCCACGAAATGCCAAACTCGTTTTGGGTCTCAGCATTTTTGTCGAGTGTACTTCAATTGAACTACTCAATGCTAACTCAATTGCTGAGGCCTAGGGCCAACTGCCGCTGCCCATTACCATAGCACACACTTATAGTCAATTGAGGCATGCACACACACACACACACACAGAAACACCCACACGCCTACACACACCACACTTATGTCTTTTTACATGTGTGCATTGCGTTGTGGTTTTGTAGTTCTGAGCGACTTAGAAAACATTTGTGGAGCTCATGGCTGGCTTCCAGGGCTGAGCCGGATATCGCGCCCATAATTCACACACAGCCTGCTTTCACTTCCTTTAACCCCGCTCCAATCTCCCCATGTTAATGTATGCGCTTGTCTTTTTCAAGTTCAAATCAAACATTTGCCATAATCTTCAAGTGTCAGCTGCATCATTTTAAAAAAAAAAAATAAGAAAAAGCAAATTCAAATATATATGCTTAAAATAAAGAAAACAAACAGCCGGAAAGGTGCAAAGTAAATGAGCTGTAAAAAATGTATAGAAAAAAGAGAGCAACGCGCCCCAAAAGAAAATCAAAGCAGAGCCTGAAAATGTCGCACAGCATTGCAATGCGGAGCTGTCGTAGGAGGAGCGAGGGGACGCACGCCAAAGTGGTTGCCAGCTTGGCAGCGAGCGGGGGCGAAGCGTGTAAGATCTTCGTGACAGCAACCAAAATTTTTGGGCATTTCGTTTAAATTTAGACGCAGATGAAAAACCCAATAAAATTGTTAGCTGCATTTATTTTTAACCCCCGTAGCAAATACTTCCGCAGAGGGTGCACGACTTTTCGGCTGAGAATTGGAGGATAGAGTGTTGAGGATGTTGTTCTTAATGATATCAGTTGCGCTGATCGCCGAAACACCACTCTCTCTCTCTCTCTCTTTCTCTATCTTTCTCTCTGTCACTCCCGATCTTTGAAACACACGCCCGTAGCTGCTGGAATTTTAAGTGAACTTATCCCGCGGGTACTCGCTGAAAAACGCATGTCACTTAAATTTATTGGCCGCAACTACAACAACAATAACACAGACCGGGCAAAACAACAGCAGTCTGTCAGCCTGTCGGTCTGACAGACAGTCCGCAGTCGCCTTTGGCATTTGCAGTGTGAAATGCATTTTTCATTCAATTTTCAAATGCGCTGGATTTTATGTTCGTCGTCCCCGGGGCTGTAAAATCGATTGATATAAAAGGGAGACGGCAGACTCATGATTGAAATTGAACAGAGAACAGCGTAGCGTGGGTGCGTGCAAGCGATGGGGATCGTAGTTTGGGGCAGATGAACAGACACTCAAATATTTAGCGGCGAATTTAACTGTTGGGCTTTTAATTAGTTTACATGGTCGTAAAGTCATGATATCGCTAAATTCGAACTCAACGGAAGTCTTGCGCTTGTAATCAACTTGAAGCCCGACTCGAGCTTGATTAATTAGAGCCCAAAAATATATCGCTAATTGCTGTCACGAGTAGCGACAGGGGTCAATTAATTTAAATAAAAAGGCAAATTGTCAGGTCGTCAACAAGAGAACTGAAAATACAAGAAGAACTTAATTAATTGTGTGGGAGGTCGGCATTGCCAATTGCTTAATAAGTAGCTCAAATTGTGGAGGGGAAGAAAATGGAAGAAAAGTGTATATTTCCTGTCTTTCTGACTTCCACAAAAATATTCACATGTTAGAAGTTATACAAACATTGCATAAGAACAGATCAATTTGGATTTTATACTAGTTTACGAAGTGAAACTAGTAAATTGGGTGCAATATCCGTCATGCTGTCAGTCTGTCCATCGACGTATATAAATAACATTTTACACACTTTTTCATTTAATCAATAAAAAGTAAATGACAGTTTGGAAGAAACTTATGAATTAGCCTCTTGGATTTGTGATTTTTGGCTGCCGTGCGTTATCTGTCATAATCATAAGCAGTTATAAAAGGGACTCGTTTGGGTCTCATGATTTGCCAGAGTTTGGGCATTCAGTTAACCCCTTGGTAGCTGTTCCCTTGGCAAGCCCCTGAAAACACACACGACATACCATAAACCGCAGCCGCATCGACCTTTTATGTGTTTTTATGGGCAGCAAATCACGTGACTTGCCCATTTTTGGGCAATGCGGAGAGTGCGTGGGTGTGCCCCGGGCGTTGATACGACTACGATGCGAGAGATTCGCATAAATCAGTTTTAATAGCCCAGCTGCAGAACTCAATTGCCGATTTTAGGCACAACCGTGTACGTTACCCATGCGTCGTCGTTGATCGGTGGCCCGGAGGCTCAACTTGGTTTTGCAACGGTTTTAATGAGATTTGAAACGAGGTTGAAAAGCAATTTTGTCCCTTCATGGTTGTGGCTGGCAATGTTGTCAACATTTTTTGTGTTTTTTTTTCTTCCAAATTTTTTCTGTTGCTAGCAACATTTTTGGCGTTTTTCGTGCAACATTTGTTTCTCAACTATTGCTCTTACTCTCACACTTTGGCTCTCACTCTCCGTATTTCGGCTTTTTACGCTCCGCTGCTGTCGTTACATTGCATAAATTTGTCGAGCTTTTGTTGCTGTTATTTTTGTTTTTGTTGTTGCTGCTGCTGCTGTTGGTGGCTTTGCAATTTATGCCCCCAAAAGCGTCGCGACGCGACGCCTGCCTTTTGTTGGCTTGCGAAAATTTGCTAAAATAGCAGCCAGCTGCCAGTGTTGCCGCATAAAAACTTTCTGCTGCCGTTGCCCATAAACCACATGTGACTACACTAACATACTTACATATAATGTAAGGGTCCCTGTGTCTGTCTGTGAGTGTGCTTGCTAGTTATGTATTAAGTTCAAACTTAATGCTACAAATTTGTACCGTTTCGGCTTTAAGCTCTACCAACAACAGGCAACAGCAGCAGCAGCTCCCTCATAAATCATCAACTGTTAGAGCTAAGCAGACAATGTGATAAGCGCAGGTTTTCAGGTTACGCCAGGTTGCGACTCAGCCTCATCATTTATAACTGGTGTGCAGCTTGGCTTGTTGCGTTTGTTGCTGTTTTTTGATAAGCCGGCAACACTGATAAATTGACAGCGACCAACAGCAGCCAGATTTTTTTTTCTGTATAAAATACATATACCCTATGCACAGGCTGCGCAGTATTTATATCACAGTCGGGCGTTACCGACTGCGTTATACTCGTTCACATTCTTAATTATTATTATTATTTTAAAAAATTTCGATATTTGAGAATGGGGGTGGAGGTGGGGCGTTACCGACTGCGTTATACTCGTTCACATTCTTAATTATTATTGTGCGAAATATACACGTGTAATCGATTAGAGCTGCCAGATATATCGGTTTTTGCGAATACGGGGGCGGGAGTGGGCGTCGCCAAAAAAATTATTTTGTGTTGTTTAATGGCGGAGGCGCTGGGGTGCGTTCCAGTGGGCGTGGCCGGGAGATCAAGGTGTCAATATTCTAAGAAGGTCGCCAGCTATATACACACCAAGTTTGGTAGCTCTAGCTTTAAAATTGTGGACTTTATCGACTTGCGATTTTAGTTGTTATCGGTTTGCCACGCCCCCAGTGGGCGCATCCCAAAATCCTTAACACTTT
>SCDY01000655.1:0-50579 GCA_004143825.1 Drosophila micromelanica | reverse complement strand
ACGATCTGCTTGACTTTAGTAATTTCAATCTTAGTGAGATATCAAGTCTGAAATGTGCCGTTTCAAGTACGGAATACTTGATTTTTTCTCTCTGTGTACTTTCATATATGCATATATGTAGTATAATTTAAATGATAAACAATTAAATGGATCAATTATAATCGTAATTTTTTTAGCTCTTTTAAGTGAGTGTAACTTTACAAATTTTTCAGTTAAAAAAAAAAATAAACTACTTCTTCCAAACACATATTAATAGCCTTGAGAATCGATTAAATAAATCGGAGGGCTAAACTGCCAACGTGAATCGTCTATAACTGTTGATTTCTCAATTGGAGAGTGTGGACAAGTGCGAGATAAACTTTCGTCGCATTCCATTTCATCAATTTTGCGTTTAGCCAGAATATCATGGCAGACGACCCTACACGGTTTGATTCCCAGTGGGGTAGTTTTTCTCTTTGCAGCAGCTTTTTTAATGAAACGTTGAACTGGCTTCAATTTTTTGATATTAGTTTTAGAATTTGTAAAAATTGGTCGCTTTTTAGTGATCTTCTTGACACAGGGCTTTGGTGTCTAATTAATTGATATTTAATGAATGAAATAATATTATACTAGACAAATATCACTTACAATAACTGAGAATGGCTTCCAAGGAATTGCGCTAACGCCGTTGGTGAATTCCAATTGTTGTCGCAATGCATACTCCGAGGTGCCCGTTCGCACCACAACACCCAAATGGGTTAAGCTGCACAGAGATTTCCGCACAAAGTGCTCTAAATTAACCACTTTCTTGGTGCGACGCATCTGCAACTCCACCTGATGAATGATGTTCTGTGCCGGCACGAAGCCGGTTATAGAGTGCTTGGGATGTAGAACAGAGAGCGCCTTCATCACATTCCGATTGACCTTCTTTGGTACATTAAAGTTATCCATTTTATAATACCCGAACAATATTTTATATTCTATTTTATACAACTTTGCTGTTTACTTCTCTGTTATATGTTGTGTTATGTGTTTATGTGTAATCGACATGTAAACAATTTTGAAAAGCAAAGGCAAAGGATATTGAGAATCTTATGAAAAGTTTATTTTTTTTATTTAGTTGTATTTCTTACTTACTTATTTAGCAGTAAATAACACCATTTATACATGTAAATATTAATTTGAAAATTTTATTTGAATCTCGCAAAGTGAAATTTAATATTATATTGGTATTTTATATATAAACCTAACTAGTTGATCAACAAAATATTTATGTATTGAATATAGTCAGTTTACAAATTTATTTCTTTTTTTTTAATTCAATATTATAATGTTATTTATAAGTAACTAGTTAACTTAATCAACAAAATATTTATTTACCGAATATAATAAGCTTACAAATTTATTTCGCTTTTTGCCTGATTGATTTTTTCCCCTTAGGTAAACATACATATTTACGTGGTTTATGTGTGTATGAATCTATTACCACAATCCTCTCCAATTAGCTACTCATCTCAAATGAATGAGCCCGTAGACAGTTTCACTAAATGATGAAAAGTGCTGCACAATTAAAATGAAAAGCAACGAAAAGCGAAAACTTTTTACATATAAGTATGCAGGGATACACAGGGAGACAGACACACACACACAGACACACACATGCAGAAGACTAGAACAATAACAGACTAACCTATTGTAAAGTGGGGAATACATACACAAGCATGCACATATACTTATAAACATAGTTATGCACATTTTACATGCATACAAATTTACTGTTGTGTTGGCAACAAAATTTCCAAAATGGCGTCTCAGCGTGACTATCTTGCCACTGCCCCGTCTAAAAGCCCGCCCGAGCCATGCAACCAAATACATGTTTGCACTGCCGGAGTTCTAGAGGTTTTTTGTCTGCTGCACAACTGCACAACAGAGCAGCAACAAAAAAATAACAAAAAATAAAATATAAAACGGAGCCAGAGCCACAGCCAGTGGCATTGCGAGTGCAGAGCGGAGCAGGTCAATGATACCAAAAGTTAACCCACACCAGCACCGTCTGCGTCGCACTTGAGCAATTTTCACAAAAAAAACACACACACACAATAACAAAAACAAAAACGAAAAACAACAACCAGAACAGGCCGCACCCTTTGGGCAATGCCACCCACCCACGCCCACACCCACAATCCACTCATTGCCGCAGCCAACTCCAGAGTCAGCGCCAGTGTCAAGTTTACGCCACACACACATACACATGCACACACATACAACAGCCAGACCTGGTCATGAACTCCATTCTCCATTTTCAATGGCAGCCATAGGAGTCCCCGCACAAAAGCTCTTTTATCTTTTGCATGTTTAATTTTTTGCAGTGGATAGCAGTAGAAAGAGAAGAGAGAAGAGCGCCAAACAAATAGAAAGAGACAGCAAGCGAGAGAGAGAGAGCAAGTAAAAAGCGAATGCGGCACCTAACCATTTAGCATTTATGCCGCCACCCACCGACTACCACCCACCCCCCTGCCCACCGCCCACTCCACTCACTCTTCGCGCGCCGCACCTCTTAATGCCTCAACTGCGATGCCCTATGCATCATTTATTGCCGCCTCCCCCTACCTCAACCCAAAGTATCTTTTTTATCTTTTTCCTGTGCAGCGCACCAACAACAACAACAACAACAACAACAACGAGAACATGCCACGCCACAACTTGAACAACGCGGTGAAGGTCATTGCTACCAAAATTGTGTCTCCCTTTTGTCCTACTCTACTCTCGACTCGATTCGACTCGCATTCTCATTCGCAGCGTTGCAGACCAGAGCAAAAGCACACACACATACACACTTGCTGTATGTGTGTGTTTGTGTGTTTGTGTGCGCATTTCTGCATTTAATCACTAGCAACGTCGTGGTATATACAGCACATCCGCATGCAATGCTTTCAGGCAGCGTTGCCAGACTGTTAGCCAGCTTATACTCCTGCAGAGGGTACACCAATTTTATCACTTGTTGTGTAACGCATAAGTATAAGTATAAGTATGTATATTATCCCCTCAACATCGCAACACTAATAGAAGAAAATGGTAAAAACAAAAATTGGTTGTTGTGTAAAAACTTATTATTTCAAGATACCTTGACCAAACTTGACAATGCAAAGTGTGCCTATGCTCCCAAGAAGTCAAAAATATCGTATATTACATTACAACAGTATATCTCACGGTTGGTATATATAAATCGCTCGAAAAATAAATGCTTGTATGAAAAGTTTGTTTGTTTTTAAAGATATCCTAACCAAATTTAGCATTTCAACGCTATATTATATTTCTAACTTATCAGCAGAATCCTATAGCTAGCATAGGATCAATCGGTCGATCAATAATTTTTATTATGAAAAAACTTTTTGTTTTCACGGGCAATATATTTCTTAATTAACAGCATAGAAAAGATCAGTCAAACTTTACGTTTTTGTTAAAAAAAAAAACGCAACTACAGTAAAGTCTTTTCAAATTATATTTTCCTGCACATATTTGCAAGAAAAAAAAAATACTACTAATAATAATGCAAAAAAAAATAATACTACTCTTTTCCGCTCATATCGAAGACTATAACAAATTGAGAATGGCTTACCAAAGTATCTCAACGAAATAGAAATGAGAATAAATTGCAAAAGTGGCAACACTTGGTCGCATATTGGTATTACAACATTTCGCAAAGAGTCAGACAGCAAACAGCAAATGCAAAATAAAAGGAAAAAAAGTAAACTCGTTCTCTTTGTGTGTCCGTCCCGTTCCGCTCCCGTGCCAAAAGCAAACTGTGTCTGTGTCACTCAACCCACTAAACTTGCACACAATGCGACGGCGACGACGACGACGACGGCGACGATGGCGACGACGAAGTCGAACTCTGCTCGGCGCATTCGTGTTGCGGGCTGCGTCGCGACGCGTCGCTAGCTTCTCATGCTCCATGTGCTTGTGCTTGTTGTTGTTGTTGTTCAGTTGTTCAGTTGCATGCAACATATTCTGCGCGACTCTGCAGCTACTTCCAGGCCCCTGGCAGCCGCTGCGCTCGGTCTCCTCATGCTTTTGTCGCTGCAACGTGGGTTGTTGTTGTTGTTGACTCTATGCGCTCTTTGCAGCGTTGTTGTTGTTGCTGCTGTTGCTGCTGTTGTTGTTGTTTGGCGCTGGGTTCAATGTCTGGTGGTTGACCTACCCGTACCAGATTTTCCGCAGGACGTGTTTGTTCCCTGCTGCTTCACGTTGACTCATTTTGATGGCAACTCTGCTGCAACTACCCCGCCCCCACCACACCCCCCCCCCTCGCTGTAGTCTATGTGACAAGTGAAAACTAAAAAGGAAAAAGCAAAAAATATATGTTGGCATCTCCAAAGTAAAAGTTGTGCAACTGAGTTAGTTAGAGTTTCTCTCTCTAGACAATTTTTATTGTCGTTGTTGTTATTGTTGTTGTTGCTAACCAGACAATTGATAATCAACATTTTCGCACAATAGTTGATTAGCTCATCTGGTGTTGCATCAAGACCCCTTCCCTTGACCGTGGCCATGGCTGCCCGAAGTCAAGCAAACATAGTTATGCATGTATTGCATTCTATTGCCACTTATGGTGCAAGTTATCCAACTGGTTTTCCACTTGTAATTTCACTCGCTTGGCCAGTTTTCCGCAAAGCGGCCCGGCCCCACCTGGTCCAAGAAAAGCCAACAAACCGCACTGGAAACTATTAGAAGATTCAAGGCTAAGGCTGCATGTCTAAGGCTAAGGTCATTGCCATGCAACCATGTTGCTAATATACCCTGTAATAAGCATATCAAAAAGTGTTTAAGAGCGAAATCAATTTGTACTTTTATTTCACGTTCTTATCGCTCTTAAAATTTGCCGACTTAAAAGAATTAAATGGCTATAAATAAAACCTATGAATATTCAGAATTCCTCTAACATTTTCCTTATTCCGTTGGAAAATGTTATATCTTTCTTAACAAACGTCCTTTATAAGATAGATTTTACATTGTATTTTTGCCAATTATTTGAAAAGCTTACAGGGTATTTCAGTGATGTACCAAACTGACAATGTCTATTTGCTAACTTGTTCTATCAATGTATTTTCGCATTTGAATGCAGCTTGGGAAACTAGTTTTTCACCATTAAGCTGAAAGACAAAAGCCAGTTATTATTATTTTCTTAACAGGCAAAGCAAGTTCTTGTCTTTCCTGCTGCATTAGAGAAAGTTCTGTGTGTGTATGCCGTAATGTTAGAAGCTCTTAAGCGATTACATGGGAGAAAGTACTCTGGTAATGGAGAGTGCAAAAAAAGAATACTGAAATCGCTGCAATTGTCATGTGTAATGCCAATTGGAACTAGGTAAGGTGAGTCACAGTTTTCGCAATTGCAACCCTTGTCTGGTTACGCTAAATGGCTTTTACCGGCTGTTGTAACTGTTGTCTCTGCTGTTGTTGTTGTTGTTTACCCAGGCCCAACAACAACTCGCAAGTGGCACGAATGACGAATTACCCCGTGGACCTGAAATATGCATAACGTGCAGCTTGTGTTGTGCTTTTGACACAAAACGCCAGAGTCCCAGGTGCTACGACCCAGAACTTTCGGGACTCTGGCAGGCCGAGGCACTGAGTTAAGTCTACGGAAATTGGTACGTAAGAATTTTATTTTAGGTATGTATTAGTAAAAGCTGTAAACTTTTACAAGGGATATAGAGCGGGTATACAAAATATAAATCCGTTGACGCAACCAAAATGTTTAATTTACAATTTTTAAAAATTTATCGATATAAAATCTAGAATTAATGTTAGAGAAAAATCATGACCAAAATGCCATTAAACATGAAAATCGGTTGAGTTTTGACCAATTTATGGGTGTTTGAAAAACGATACCTTTGGGTCCGAGAGCTTTACATGTCCAAATTTTTCTCAATTTTGGCATGATTTTTGACAAAAAATTTGACCCCCTCAGAATCGGGTTAAGTGATGTTTTTTTTACTATTTGTGGCCAGCAAAATCGATTACAAATGCAAACTCGCAATTTTAAATTTAAAAATAAAATTTTTTCGAAAATTAGTAAGGGGGGAGTACGTGCTTTTTTGTACAAAAATATCAAAAAAATTTTTTTTCAAAATTCATCGATTTTAAACGTAGAATCAATTTTAATGAAAAATCATGACAAAAATGCCATCAAACATGAAAATCGGTTGAGTTTTTACCAATTTATGGGTGTTTGAAAAACGATACCTTTGGGTTCGAGAGCTTTACATGTCCAAATTTTTTCTTAATTTTGGCACGATTTTTTACAACAAAATTGACACCCTCAGAATCGGGTTAAATGTTGTTTTTATTCTATTTGTGGCCAGCAAAATCGATTACAAATGCAAACTTGCAATTTTAAATTTTGAAAAATTTTTTTTTCGGATATGAACAAGGGGGGGGTACATGCTTTTTTCCAAAAAAATCAAAAAAAAAAAATTTTTCAAAAATTCATCGATTTTAAACGTAGAATCATTTTTAATGAAAAATCATGACAAAAATGCCATCAAACATGAAAATCGGTTGAGTTTTGACCAATTTATGAGAGTTCGGTCCGAGAGTTTACATGTCCAAACTTATTTCCAAATTTGGCAACTCTGGCTTAAAAACTGTGTGAGATATAAGCATTTCCTACTTACATAGATTTCAACTCTTTTAAAGTTATCAATAATATGCCAAATTAGGAATGTATATTGCAATGGCAGAAGGAAAACCTAACCTTGGACAGAATTCTCAAAGTCGTTTAAATTTATCGGCACGGTCACCACCGTTGGCTGTTTGAAATCAACTTCTGCGCATTTCGATGTCACACTGTACTAACTTCTGGCCTTCCAACTCGTGCACACTGTGGCTGCGCTTTATAACCCCTTAATGGCAACAATAAGCGACGCGACGCGACGCCAGAAAACTGTGCAAATTTATATAGATTACAGTTATTTAGCCAGAGCGCGACGCATGTGCAACCCCAATGGCAGCCCTCCTCACAACGTGATAAGCCCCCCTGCGCCCCTCCCCCTAAGCAACCCACTGAAATTGTGCAAACAAAAACTTACAAAAAGGGAAAAACAGAAATGAAAAAAATGTTGAAGCCAAACTCTAACCCCCAATTGCCAGCTAATATGACAAACTCAAACTTTCGCTAATTTTAATGCAACATGGGGCATGCGACATGGGCCCGCTGATAATCGGATGGCTGATGGATTTTATGAGATAACAGACGAGACGAGACGCGCCATATGGTGATGCAATGTGCAGCATGAAGGTCAATAAACCGTTAAACGTGACACAGACAAATACATTTTGGGTTGCTGAGATTTTGAAGGGTTTAACCCATTCTTAAACAAATTTTTTTTTATCGGAAATAAAACAAACCTCATAAATGCTTTAAAATTCGAGTTCTGAAATGTTTTCCATACTTTAAAAATTATCCAAAATGTGGCTTTTAAATTTTGAAGAAAAATATGCGTCAAATATGAAGATTTTCTAAAAAACCATCCAGACATTTACAGAAAAAAATGGAATACAACCCAATTATACTAGACATAAATATAATTGTATACCAGTCTGGCCATATTTAAGTTTGAACAGACAGATTATCCTTTTATTTATTTATTTTTTCCTTTGTAATTTTCATGAAAACAAATCTGACAGAGCATACTCAAGACTAATGTGTAGAGCACAAAGCGGTGACGAACTTTGAACTTGTGTTTAACCTGCCCCCAATTGGCATCAGGTGCAATGGACACACGTTGTCGCTGGCGCCTTCTAAGCCACAAAAGATTACTCATCCAAAGCCCTAAGCGAATGATTCACAACGTGCGCACCTTTATGCCGTTATATAAATAAAGCATGGCCCAAACAGGCACATGGTATGCCATGCATGTCCTGTCGAATGTCCTGTCATCGAGGGCTGCCTGTTGGCGTTGCCTCCCAAATGAGTCACTGACCGGGCGGTGCTCCGTTATTTTTGGGGGGGTCGTACATAAATAAAACAAACTGGCGTCGTCTTGTTTCATTGAACTGCTGCGGCGACTGACTTATAGCATACATTTTTGGGCTGAGGCGAATTAGCCCTAAAAATCGGTTCACTGCACGCACATTGACCTAATAATTGGCCACAATTTGGTTCGCTTTGGGGCATTCCTCCAATTTCGCTGTCTGCCTCTTGTGATAACGGCACACCAGGGAGCTTCGTCTATTGCCTCGCAAGAAATACAACTGGGCGGCACTTGTAAATTTCACATATGCACCGGAAAATTAAGAAAGTGCGAAAGTGAGGGAACAAAAAAAACTCATTAGATATGTATCGTTCAAATCTGGAAAAAATATGTTTAATAGTCAATCAACTAGGTCAAGTCATGAAGATCGGTGCAGTTATGGAAGCTTTAACTATAGATTCGAGATCTTAACATGTCAACTTTTTTGTCAATTTTGGCATGATTTTTGTAAAACAAAAAATGTTAGCACCACAATTATGACAACCATAATGGATTTATAATAAGCGAATTTACATAAATATCATGCAAAAAATGTATATTTTTTTTATTATTTATAGTATAAGAATATCGGTTTAGTTTTAATATATTTAGGGAAGTTTGATATATGGGAGCTATGGATCCAAGAACTCTGTGCTTCAAAATTTTTATAAATTTTGATCTTTCAATAAAAATTATGACAGCAAGACAAACATTGCACAAACCCAATGTATTAATTCTGTTTTAGTAGTATTATTAATAGAAAGCATATACAAAACTGAAATATAAATCCATGCATTTCTATCCGAATTGTATTTTGACAAACAATAAAATGTTGACAAAAGAAACGTCAAATACCGAGGAGAAATTGTTGAATAATTGTCACTGGTAAATGGGGGTCCTTTTGATGGTCAAGCCACAACTGGACAATGGTAGCGGCAACCCTGAAATTAATCCCGTCTGACCAGCAGCCAGACCGCAGCCCAGCCCAGCCCAGCCCTTCCACACCCACGCCCACTCAATGTCATTTTCAGCAGTCACCAGCTGCAGAAACCGGCACCCGGTTCAGACCTTGGCAATGAGAGCGTCAGGGCAGACTGAAGCGGGTAAAGCGGGCAAGCAGGAGCTGCCGAGGAGCTGGCCAGGCTCCTACTTGGAGGCCGGCGTCTGTGTGTGTGCAACGATTGCTGTGCATGCGGAAATGCGCATGCTTGCGTGTCCTTGCCCTTGGTAGTGAGTCCTTTTCCACAGTTGTAATGAGTGCCCCTGAAAACTGTTAACCTTCGTGCAGCGCCGACGAAGGACTGTGCAATGTGCAACATACAGCAAAAAACATGCGCGTTGCATTTGCAGCAAACTAAGAGAGAGAGAGAGAAAGAGAGAGCGAATTGCATTTCTAGCTGCTCATTGCTCAGTGCGAGATACGCCACCAAACCTAACCTACAAATGCTTGAGGTGTCGTCTGGCTGCCCCCGCTCCAGCCTGGGCACATTTCACGGCTCTGCCATTGCCATTGACCATGATAGTTTTCCAATGTCAGTCAGATGAGGTAAAAGTCGGATAACCTTACGAATGCAGCATTCATTTGGAGGCTGTGATTTTGGCGCAAGGATCATCTCAAAATCGCATTTAAAGACAAACTCAATCTGCGTAACGACCTCAGGAAAAGCTAAGAAAAAATCTTAATAGGGTTCGAGGGTTGCGCCTTAAACCTGCAAACCTTCAATGCCAGCTTAAAGAAAACCACTGAAAAGTCTTTGGTTTCAATAGACTGCCCGAGGGTTGCAACTCCAGACAGACAATCCGTGGCGTTGTCAAGGCCCCACCCACTTTCGAATTTTGCAATTATATGTATATTTGTAATTTCTATGCTACGACAACTCCAGGAATTCTATGCCAATCTTTGCAACCCCCACAAAAAAAGCACACATAAAGGGGCAGCGGTAAAAACAACGGTTCCAGACGCAACCGAACCCAACTACGAATGTTTACATAAATAAAGAACAACCACAAGATACCCTAGATCGAAATATTGATTATATATTTATATAATTCTAAATTAACTTAATCAAAGATGCTTTAATTTAATGTATTTATACATTTATCTATTTATAATTCACATTTAGTTTATGTTTTGAAATTTCTTACTTCTCTTGAATTTAGTTCTCTTCGACTTGGCATACCCCTTTTGGTTCTTGGTCTTAGAGTTTTATAACAGCGCAAATCTGCAGCCCAACACTTCCGTCCTCGTTGCCGTCGTCATAGTCGGTCCCTTGTTCATTGCACCCCCAACGTATTGTACATTGACTTCTCTGGGCTACGCTTTGTTTTCTGCATTCGCCGAAGGCAACGGCAGCGTTGACGGGGACGTCAACGTCGCAACAATGCGCTCACTTTTGCTCTCACGCTTACGCTCTCTTTCTTGTTGTCGTTCTGAGAGACCACTCTCTCCTCTCTCTCTCTCTCTTTTTCTTCTGCTGAGCGACATTCCCATACCACGACCTACCTTACCCACACCCACAGTGCGCTTTCAGCTTTCTGCTTTGGGCTTTGGCCATTCTTCCGTGCACAACTCCCGCCCAGCCAGTGCGAGTAGAGGGCAGAGGCTGTTGCTGTTGATGATGGTGATGGTGATGGTGTCTGCTGCTGCTGCCGCCGCCGTCGCAGTCGACGTTGCTGCACAAATTCGCAGTTCGTTTTCATATTGAAAGTAGAATTTTTCACTTTTGCAAATTTCTGTCTCGTTTCAGTCGCGTTAACGACGTCATGTCGTACGTTTGTTCTGCATTTGGCACTCTGTTCGTTCAACAGCGACCAGTTACCAGAACTCCCAGCCAAATCTCAGCTCCAATTGTTATTGTTGTATTGCCGGCTCTAGTCTGATGGCATATAAATTGGAGCTTGATTAACTTTCAATTGTAATTAACGTGTGTGTGTGTATGACCATAATGATCATTGCTTGATCATAATGATCATTGTTTAGAAATGTGTGTGCAACATTTGGAAAACACTTGGAATATGTGCAACATAATGTGGATTGATTAAAATAAAGTAAATCGTATGAATCAAATATATAACAGATACAAATAAAAATACATTTTTATGACTATACAAAGTGAACTTAAAACTGAGCTATGCAAAGCTCCACTGCTTTATACTTTAAGATATGAACAAGAATTTGAGTTATTATTAATAGAAGCTCTGATCATTTTCGCGATCATTTCAGTTAAGTAATCAAAATCGCAGACATTTAGCTTTTGCCCCCTGTAAAGGACACCACATAGCGCTTCTCGTTTCGATTGTCTGCCCAAAATGTCTGACTCATTCCAGGCCAGCCCACAAATGGCGCCCACTTTTGCACAACAACTTCACAACTCCAGACATTGCAACCCTCATTAAGCGCCCCCCAACCTTCAATGTCTGGCACGAGCGGGCTGCGGGCTGCAGCAACTCCAATTACCCACACAGCCGTCGCATCTCTGTTCTGACTGTGCGCGTTAACAGTGCGCTGCTCGCTCAACTGTAGCGCCGCTGTAGACGCGCTGTTAAGTGCACCAGTGACACACACAGCGACAGACCTTGCCTTGGTATTGGTGAACTTGACTAAACACGCGCCAGCTGCTCTCTCGCACGCCTCTCGCTTTGTGACTGCATTCGCTCTCATGCTCGCGCTCTCGCTCACGCTCTCTCCATTTTGCGTTTCTATTTGAAGTTCTTTTTCATGTGATGTGGAAGTGGAGCGGCGTTGTCAGCAATGAGCATTCAGTGTTAAGGTCAATACATTTGTTGTGCTTGTATTGGGTACACACATGGTTGTCTGTGCGTATGCAATGAGACTGCATCTATGAGGTTGCATTTTGTTTGCTGATTACATTGCTATTGAATTTTGTCACTGTGCGCATACTTTGTCATTTATTTATTGCTCATTTGTCGTTACGGTTGTTTCAGTGTTTGGGGTCAAATTGTTGACTCTGACAACCTGACGTTTACGGAAGCTTTCCGTGTGCTGCCCTTGCGTTGTATATCGCATGATTTATGAATTGACTCATGAGCGTGCAACACATTCGAAACGTGCCCCGCACGGCGTCAACAATGCCAATTGGGTAAAATGCATGAATAGACATGGAATTTAACTCTAATAAGAAATTACTCATGTTACGCTTTCAGAAATCTAAAGCCCTTTCTTCTAAAAGAATGCTCCAATTTCGCTCAGTTTAACTTGCCAAATATATATACAATACGAACCTACCTCAATGCGTAACTCTGTCTGTCTGTTTTAGTGGTTTCTTACGCATATTACTCATACGCACTGTTGTTTTTGTTGTTTTGCTGTTGGGCGGAAATTGCAGCCCCCAGTCAAACTTCGCTTCAAATACACAGGAACCCAACAAAAGGAAAAACTACCCCCTTTTTCCCTTGTTTGAAAGCAACCCCCAACAACTCCGTTTAATATTTTGTGGACCCTACTCATTCCATATTTTGTTAACCCTAAACGAAACTTGGTTTGTGCGTGTTTGTCGTTCGCCTGCTCATTCGCGTTTATTTTTGTTTATTTATGTTTTGCTTTTTGTATTCTTTACAGCTTTGCTTCCTCGTTTGCCAGCGCAAGCTCTCGTTCTCACGAACACGGCGCTCTCCCGCTCCCGCACTCTTTCTCTCTGTCTCTCTCTCTCTGTTTATCGCTGTCTCAGTCTTTTTGCAGTCGGTTTTCGTTGCTTCCTCGCTCTCTTGCGGACGTGCCCACTTTGCAGCCGCACACAACGACAACGAACGGTTTTCACTTTCATTGTGCAGCTTATTCGCCTACTCACACAGACTCTCGCACACAAACGAACACTTGCTCTCAGCAGGTTTTTGTGTTCTGTGTTCTGCTCTGCTCCGTTCGGTTCTGTTCTTTTCTCGCCTGCCAGCTTTTGCGATTTTCAATTTCAGTCAGAGAAAGTACGGCGCACGCAGCGGTCGCGAATTCGAAGCACGCGCCAATCGATCAATTTAAATAAAAACCACCAAAAATCGCCGTTACTAATTAAATTTATAATTAATTAATCGCTGCTTAACGAAAGCTGGCAAAAATGTGCAACAACTGCAGGTCCCAGCTAAGACCGCCCATGCAAAAATAATAGTAATAATAATAATAATCATAATAAATGTGTGCATGTTGATGCAAGAAATAGATATATCCATGCAAAAGTGCAAAAGTGTTTCAAGTTGTTAACATTGAGTCGGGTCCGAGTCGGCGTCGCGCTGTGTCCTTGTCCTTGTGCAGCGCCCATCGGTCGCAGGCAACACAGCCGAACAGCTGTTGGATTGCCAGTTCAAGTCCTCGTGCTCGTCCTCGTCCACGTCCACGTCCTCGTCGCTGTTGCTTCACCTTGCTCTTGAACGCTGCTGCCTGGGCGGCCAATGTCAACGCCAGTGTCAGTGTCAGTGACAGTGTCATCGTTGTCATCATATTGAGTTTTCGCAAACATTTCGGGAAAATCGTCACTTTTCAGATTTCGAAATATTTTCGCACAGCCCCGCCCCGGCTTCGGCCACAGGCCTCCAGCCCCCAGGCGTGCTCAGCTGTTGCTGCAAAACTAAACACAAGTTGAGAAAAATGAAATTAATTTAATATGCTGCACGAAACAGCTGCAGAGTTTCTGTAAAAGTATCTGACAAATAGCAATGTGTTTTAATAAGCTGTACCTATTAAATAAAAGCGTGCATTATTTGCCAGGTACAAAGGTCAAATGTCAAAAATAAGTGCTAATCAGAAAGTAACAAATCAAAGGATACACAAGGATTCACTCAACGAGGCCCACAATAAAAATATTGGAAAAATTATAAGTGACATAATCATAATCATCTAGGGGCCTCAAGCGCCTCCGTGTGGAGCCTATAAAAAGTGTGCGAAACATTTGGGTTCGACCTTCAAAAAAGCTTAACCCTTAAAAATCTCTTTGAAGCTAAAAGTAAAAATCACAGAACTAAACATACATATATTTTTATAAAGGTGTTTACCAGTACAATTCTACAAGAAAAGTTCGACAACAACAATATTAATAAATTTAAATGCTCAGGTGAAAAATACTAAAAAAAAATAAAAATAAATAATAATAAAATAATTAAGAAGCAACTATCGCGTTGTGTTTCATGTGCAAAATATTAATATATACCTGTACAATATATATACATATATACATATATTTTTGGAGATAAAACAAACATATATTAAATACATATTAATCTTAAAAGTAAAATTTATACAAGTGAATGAATCTGACTTAAATGTTATCAAACCCGCTGACAAATTGTCTTAATTAAAATACAATTTTCGACGTTATCAAACAAACGGCTATACTCGTATTATACAACACACTCTAATTAAAAAACATATGTATATCTAATTTAATAAAAAATAAATTTATATGGAAAACTTTACAAGTATTCATCATCAAATATCATAAGATAATATTATAATAAGCAGCGCATTAATTTATTGTATATTTTTGCATATTATTCAACTATTTTAAACAATCAACTCATCAATCAAGCAAACAAACAATCAGATCTTTGAATTATTTATAAAAGTAAGTGTTGCTCTTTATTGAATTACAAAACTTAAGATATGAATCAAAATGTTTGAAAAAAAATTGTTTTTTTCATATTGATATTTATATCTTCGATTTCAAGCTAAGAAAAAACACATTTGCGTTTTCCTAAATCCTAAAATCTTGTAATGTATAATATTTATCATGGCTTGAAACCCACACACTTTTGACTGTGGTTAACGGTTCGAATCGATAATTTGCAAAAAGTGCGGTTCGTAAACCATAATAATAAATGTTATTTTTCCGAACTTTAGTCGTCATATGCTTTAAAGCTTTGAAAAAACTTCTATATTGATTCTGTTTGAATCATCTTCAGGTTACACAAGTTTTTATTTGTTCTGTAACTGGTTCGGTTCCTAATTTAAAAAATGGTTTGGTTTGGTTCAGCCTTGATATTTATAAATATTTATGAAAACATTTATATAAGCTATAATTTTAACATTTAAACAAAAATGTTTGAATCGAATTCAGGTTCGCAACTTTGTGTATTTTGTCTCTAACTGGTTCATAATTTAAAAAATGGTTTGTTTTGGTTCAGCCTAGATATTTATAAATATTTCTTCTTCTTCTCCTTTGTCTAGATACTTTAAATACCTATAACATACTCATACTCAACAAACAAAAACAGGAAGAACAAAAAAGCTGCTGTGGAGACGGAAAGACAACCAGGAACAAGTATTATTAGTAATTAACATTGAGCTCTCCCCAACATTCTCAATCACAACAAGGCCTCATCACATTTAGAACCATATATATAACTGGGCAGGTTTAAGGACAACGCTAGCAAAGTAAGAACCCAATTCTATGGTATCCTAGAAAGAAAACCCACTACGAATATATATTGTAAATGAAAACAACTTTGCAACTTGAAGGCTGAAACCATTTTGATAATCCAAAAGCAGAAAAACAAAAACAAAAAACACAAACAACTAGTGGATATATATATGCAACAAGTGTAAAGAAGAAGAGACTGATTTTTACAAGAAGTATAAGCTGAGGAGAAAGCATATTACTTAGAGGCAGAACAGAGGCAAAAGCAAGTGATTAAGGATCAAATCCAATAAGCGAACCACATACTCCGCACGCACATACATATAAATCGAGATATATTTATATATACTCATATTTCTATATATATTTTTGGTGCGACTTTTTTTTATTGCAACATGCTGAAGAAACTGAAGTGCATGGAGGCGGCTGCTGCTGCCGCCGCCGCTGCCGCAGCTGCAGCGTCCACGCCGACGACGAAGCTCATCAAAACGGAGCCAATTGATTTTGAGATGCTGCACCTGGAGGAGCAGGCAGAACCCAGCAGCAGCAGCAGCGGCAGCGGGAGTGGAAGTGGTGCAACAGCATCAGCTGCAGCTGCAACCGCGCCACAGCGCTACACACACGTACAGGTGCAGACGGTGCCGCCTCGGCAGCCCACCGGCCTGACCACGCCCGGCGGCACACAGAAGGTGATCCTGACGCCGCGCGTCGAGTATGTGCAACAGCGTGCGGCCAGCGGCATCAAGCACATTTACGCACAGAGTGCGGGCAGTCCGGCGGAAAATGCCGCCGCACCGCAGATAATCATAACGCGCACGTTGCCAACGGCGCACCTGTCGCGCCGCCACTCCGCCAGCCCCTCCGCCACCCACTATCAGCAGCAGCAGCAGCAGCGTTTGTCCAGCTCGCATGCACATTCGCCACCGCCGCTGCACCACCAGCAAGAACAGCAGCAACAGCAGCAGGAACAGCAACAGCAGCAGCAGCAACAGCAGAGATCTTCGGGTCAGCAGCACGTGCGCGTCATACGCGATGGCCGGCTCTATGATGAGTCCTTGTCCGGCAGCGTTTGCTCCTCCGGTGCGCGTCGTCATTCGGTTTCGCCGCCCCCGTTGCATCATCATTCGCGTTCCGCGCCCGTTTCGCCCGTCGTCAACAGGCGCGCCTATGTGGAGCAATCGGCACATGTGCAATATCAGCAGCAGCAGCAGCAGCAGCGTCAGACGCCACCGCTGGCACCGCCGCCAACACCGCCGCCGCCGCCCCCTCTGCCACCGCCCCCTCAGCAGCATCAGCAACAACAATTTATTAGTGGAGCGCCGCCCACAGCTGCGGCTCGCAAGTTTGTGGTCAGCACAAGCACGCGGCATGTCAACGTCATTGCTGCCAACCACTTTCAGCAGCAACAACAACAACAACATCAACAGCAGCAGCAACAACAACATCAGCAGCAGCAACAGCAACACCATGTCATAACCAATGTCAGCTCAAGCAGCGCCGCCTCCGCCTCCTCCTCATCCTGCCCAGCAACGTCCTCGTCGTCCTCCTCGCATATCTTTCGCACGCCCATCGTCTCCAGCAGCAGCAGTAGCAGCAGCGGCAATGGTTGCCAGCAACAATTGCCGACGCACCATTTAAACAACAACAGCAGCAGCATCGGTGGCAACGCGGCTATGCGACCGCCACCACCGCCGCCGCCGCCCAAGGTGAAACATGCCTCCAGCTTGGGCAGCAACAGCAACAACAACAACAACAATAACAGTAACAGCAACAGCAACACCAGCAGCAACGGCGAAGAACCGTCCAGCTCAATTCCTGATCTAGGTAAGTGCTCGCTTAACCCCCAACTCATTTCCCCAACGCCCCCAAAGCTGATGCATATACTTAGCACACACATAAATGTAAATACACACACACACACATACATATTTTTTTATATGTGTGGAAATAGTTAACTGTTACCCGTTGACCCTGGACGCGGCTTGTCACACAACTGCAACACACGCAATAATGTGGTCGATAACTCGACTGGTTCTAAAATACTGCACTACAAAGTTAACTAAATAATCAATTATATAAATCTATATATCGTTATTTATTATGTCTCTTAGAATATTAATATACCCAACAGCAAATACACAAGTAGAACCCCAAGGTCACTCTTCAGCAGAAACATAAACTCTCCATAAACAGTTGACGCTCGGATATTTCCGGAAAATATACATAAATTTATAAATTTTATAATATTATCTTAACTCTATAGAAATTTTAGTTTTATTTAAAATTCCAGACCATTTCCGAGACACAATTTTAAAAAAGTTTTAAAAAAAATGTATTCTTAATAAAAATATTTAATACAGGAATGCCACTTATGTTCAAATTCCTTCAAAAAATATTTTGATTAAGAAAAATTTTTTAAAAATTGTAAAGTCCTGTATCTATGTATATTTTCTTTAGAAGTGAATTTATCCCTGAAAATCAAACAGAAATTGGTTTTCATCATATAATGAGTTAGACAAAATGATATACATATAGTTTTTAGTAAAAGTAAAAAATTAATCCCGAAGGTAATAATATTTCCTAAATATGACATATTTAAATAATAAACATTTTTTCATATCAAACTTTTTTTCTTCAAAATTTTTAATTTTGAGTAAGCGTTTTAAATAGAAGACAAAAAGTTTATTTGTGGTAATTTTCTTTTAAACATAATGTTTTTTTAGCTATGATCTTATAGAAATTTATTATCATATCAAAACAAAAAAAAAAATATTTTGATAGCTTGTATTTATATATATGATATTATTGGGTTACCTTGGCAAGTGTAGCACAGTGTAAACCTATAATTGTGTACTCTGTAGCAAATCAAAATCGATCGACAGCTAAGTGAATCGCCGGTTTATGGAGCTGCTGAACAGTTACTTAATCAAGATAAGTTGCCTTCACATGTATTGAATTGAAATAAAAAATGTATTAAACAGGCAATATCAACTTACAAGCATATTGTTCGATATAGCAAATAACGGCTGTTTTTACAGCTATAAAAGGTCAAATCAAAATACTATGCACAAATGATTAGTGAACAATCTAAAATCTAATAATGTGTATACATATATATTTATATATATATACAGGTATCTGTGACATGTCATGTTTCATGTCTAAAGTTCAATGTGAGTGTTTGTCACATAGATAGAAAAAACGGAAGTGCTCAGCAATTGTTTATATTTGGCATTTGAACCAGATTCTCTTAGCGGCCGGAACAAACAAATATACATATATATATATACATATATAGTACACATGACACCATCCATCAAGGTATTAAGTGATCTTTAAAAACGCATTACATCATGCCAAGGTTTCTGTTTACATTCTTATATACTAAAAATACAATTTATATAAATACATATATTTAAAAAGAAATAAATTCAACAATTTTATTTATAATGTATTTAGAACGTTTGCTTGAACTACGTCTCGAATTTTTATTTCAATTTAATTATCAATTTAAATTGAAATTGTTCTCAGGGTGCCCTATCCCCCAGGTCCATACTCTCTTCGTCCCACTCGATATTCGTTCCAATTTTTCATTCTTATTTTTCAACTTTGTGTGTTTTTGTCAAGGTTGCCAGTTCTTTTTTTTTTGTGTTAATTTTGTATATACGATAATTCTTTTGCGTGTCTGTTTTTTTTATTTTTATTTCTTGTTTTGTGCTTTTGTTTTGACTGCGGCTTTTTACCTTGAACTTCAACTGAAATAAACTTGGCGCGCTCAGCTTTTAATTCTCAATTCTCCAGCACCCATACAAAAACAAGCAGAGTGCCCGACTAGGAAATACCCTTTGCAATTGTTAACAATTAGCCACATTGGTAAATAAATACCTTTTTTGAAAATAAATGAAACGGACTCTTGTCAAATGTATGAAAAACAAAAATTTGTCGAAATTATTATATTATATAATTATTAGCTAATAATATAATTATTCAAAATAGTCATATAAACCCATTAAAAAAGCGATTAAAAATTGCATTATTCACGTAATATCCTGTGATTTCTCATAGGGTTATTGCAATTATTGCTAAATAAATAACAATAAAATAAATGCATACATATGATCGGTATACATATTATATATATTATATACATATATATATATTATAAATGCTGACTCTGCACTGCATGCTTAATATTACGTTCACATAGACCGCATACATTGTATGTAAAAAAAATGTTTGCTTTGCTTTTCTTCTGATTTGTTTAATATATATTTGTTTGTTTCAAAAAGCAAACGAAAAATTTGCATTGTTAATTCAACGGAGAATATCCGTTCTGTCTGCGCTGAATGCATGAACAGGGAATCAGGAAAAACCTTTCTAAAATCAAAATACAATTAAATCAAAATACACACAAGTGTTGGGTGTCTATAGAAATCAAATTTAACTATAACTTAATTTTTATTTTTTTTTTATGTATTTATGAATTAATGCCGAGACGTTATTACGAGGTTCGACGTGTTTATGCTTCGTTTCATTTTTGGACGTGCTGGCAACAGTTCCAGCTACTCTTGAAACCTGTTCCCCCCAATTAGAAGCGCCAAGAGACCCAGTTAAAAGTGACAGTAGACAACGTTTGGAGTGGAGTGGGCCGCGTCATCGGCATTCTAATGATTTCATTTTGTTTGGTCGCTATTGGCGAATGTCTCGAATATAGTATATATATATGCTCAGTTATACAATACGCATATATGGGCAGGAGAGCAACTGATTTTTATTTATTTATTTTATTTTATTTCGTTCTTACTTTATTTTTTTTTTTTTTCTTCATTATACTGTCGCTTGGCTAATAAATAAACAAGTCTGGCGATGTTGCTTGCCGCTTATTAAAAGTTAAGTAAATAAAAGTCAAGGCCAACTGGGCTGCTGGTTGCTGGAGCTGGCAGAACGTGCCACAAGATAGATTTATCTGGCTTTTAAATGGGTCGCTGGTGTGAAAGTGTTTGCCAATATATGTTTGGAATCGTTTACCTGCCTGCGCCAGCCTGTTTGCGATAGCCAAAGACCCCTCAATTCAATCGAAGCGTAGCAAATTTTCAATGTCAATGTCACGCACACAATTTCAAATCAAAATGGCTCTGTCGGGCGGGTGATAGATCTCAAACACTTGCCTCTTTCTCTGTCTTTCTCTCTCTATTTCTCTCGCTCTTCCTGTGTACGCATGCCCATATATTATACATAATTCTGTTGAATGTTTCTGCATAATAAATATATATACATAGTTATATACAGTACATATATTTATATGGCTACCAAAAGCATTTTGATTTCACTATTGTGATTCGGGCGAATGGCAACAACTGTCAACACAATCGCTTTCGAAGAAAAACTTAATACTGCGTCAATCATAACAACAATATGAATGAATTAATGGCATCGATATGGCAACCTACTCTACAGTTATTTTTTATGTTTAATGTAATAGTAATTGATGTAAAGTGAATAACTTAACGCTGCTTTTATAATAAATATTTTTCATACGCCTATCATTTTAAATAGAGCGTAATTGATCTTAATTAAAAAAAAAATTAATGTGAGATTTGTTCTATTTACTTACTATTTAAAAAGGGCTAAGATAGATATCAATCTCTGACAGTTGGAAATATAGGATAAAGTATAACTAAAAAATAGCTAATAATAAATAAGAATTAAATTTCTAGAGATATTTATCATATTATCTTACATTATATTCGATAAAAGTAATGTAAATAAATAAAAAGTTTTTGGATTTAATTTTTAAAAATAAATAAATAAATAAGAACTAAAAATGCCCTCATCTTTATACAGGTGTTCAGTTATTGCTTATTGCTCATGCCCATTGTGCGTCTCGTATTCTAGGCATGGCACAGTGGCAATAAATAAACAATTTATAAATAAAATGTGCACTCGGAAATCAGTTGCTTATAGTACTCGACTCGACATATATATTTATTTAAAGAGAGCGTACTGCGTTCTAATCAACTTTCAATTGAGTCATTAGCAACAATTTGACTTATTTTCCGGCTTACACTCAAGTGTATCTCAAGCCTATTGAATAATACTCAAAGAATGAATACTCAAAGAATGAATATTGAATAATACTCAAGAATGTACGTAGTATATTTTAAATATATATTGTACAAATGTACAATTAATCTGATAACAATTGTCATTAAATTCATTTCATTTAGACAAATATCATTTCACTTTTTGTACATTGTAAGATACTTTAACTGTTTAAAGCAAATTACAGAAAACAATGTCACTCCGGGCGTTAAAAGCAGCAATTAAATTTACTTAACTGGCTAAAAGCTACTTGGCCTTATTGTTGAAAAAACAGTTAGCCAAATGCTAAAAGGTGCGAGTATCTAGCGGCTTAACAGTCCAGATACAAAACCTGTTTGGGGTGCAAAGCAAAAAAAAAAAAAATTATATAATGTGCATTATATAAATATGCGATTTACAAGTGGGAGCGCAATACAAAACACAACAACAACAACAATAACAACATCAGTAATAATAAAAGAACAACAAAAATAAAAACAAAACGAAGCACAAGGTCATTTGACGTCTGACGCGGCATTAGAAGCGGAAGAGAAATAGCAACAAATAATAATACGAGTAATAATAAAAGCAAAAGGCGGCAACAACAACAACAATAACAGCAACAACAAAAAAATGTGACACACTGAAAGCACACAGCGAGAGAGTGGGAGAGCGGGAGAATTAGATACAAATGTATCTGTAGCTATTAAAGACAAGTGTGCGACAGAGAGAGGGCGATCACATTAGACAACAAGTGCAGGCCGCAACGTAACGTAACGTACCGTAAATATCTAGCACACTTCCTGCAAGGTCGCGGCGTGTGGGCGGGGGGGCAGGTGCAAAGACTGAGCGCTATGACAAACTGTGACAATTAGCGAAAATCGAATTTGATTACAATTACAGTTACATAATACAGTTACAACGTGACGTGATGAACTTGAGATAGCAGCAATCCCCCACCATATATATCTTTTTTCCGCCTATATCTGTCTGTCTCGCTCTCTTTGTTGATAACCGTTAGATGCGACTCAGTTTTCTTAGGTTTTCAACCAGTTGCATTTATATACGTTTGCAATTACCGAGGTTGAGTAACGGACCTTGCGACTAGGCCACCCAAGCGTTGATTACGTGGCCGAGGTCTTCTGTAATCCCAGGCGCTGTATAATTTCATTTGATTTTATCATTTAAATAACGGCAATTATATAACAACCTTAATATGACAAATTAAACCAACATAATATTCTGGGTTTTTTTTATTCTTGTTATTATTTTGCTACTTTGACAGCATCGTCTGAAGGTCGCTTCTGAGTCATTGGAGAAAAGTTTAAAATTTCTTGCTGCTTCCCCGCAAATTGAGTCATCCGAGCTCAGTTAATAGCCCCCAAATGGTCACGCAGTGTGCTCTATGTAAGCCGCACTTTCAATCTGAGACAGAGACAGTCGCATAGGGCTTACAGATAACAGAGAAGGTCAAAGTATGTAATCCAGTAAAATGCATGCGCTCAGGAACTATTTGAAATACTTGAGTATGCATATTTTATTACGCTCAACAGCTTTTCTCTTTCACCATCAATTTTCATTTCATATTGCATTAAATACGACAGAGCACATATTTGACAAACAATACTGACAGACTGTCAGTGCATATTGACGGCTGAGGTTTTTAATTTACTCTAAAAATATTCATATGTGTATATATATATTTTTATAAAAACTTATATATCGGCTGGCACTTGCTAATTGCAAATTGATTGATGTGGCTTGTGGTAGTTTTGGGTGTGTGTATATTTTGCTGGCGGTTTTTACCGAGAATTTTAAATGTCTTACATTTGTCAAGAAGGTACATATATAGATGCATGCAAATGTACATGTATACAGAAAAATGTATGTATTTCATGTCAATAATTATTTAAATCCCTTAAATTGTTGAGCCTTTTATGAATGTAGTACAGGGTCTTTTACATTTTTAAAACTCTTAGTAAATTAAAAACTGACAACAATTGAAAATTATGAGACCCTACCGCCCATATTTTCGAAATGTTTGAAAAGGGGCTTTTACATTTTTCAAACTGTTAGTAAATGAAAAACTGACAACAATTGAAGATTATGGGACCCTACCGCCCATATTTTAAACTTCTTAGTCAAAACTGAATTGATTTTCATAATCTATGCCATTTTGATCATGGTTTGACTTCATTTAAGTTGTTTGCATATTTGAATTAAATAAGACATAATTTTAAATACCTTGTTGAAAATAAATCAATAACAATTGAGATTATAGACAGCACTACATTTATTTATTCCGTTTTCCAGTCAGGTATCTTTCCTCATTATATTAATGATATTATAACTTAAAGGTGAATAGCTGAGTACTATTTCTGACATTAATAGATGTAATATATACAATATATATTCCCTTTTGCGACTGACTAAAAGTTTATGCATTATAATTGATTATACCCGCCACCCCAGTGTCTCTTTGGAGCACATTTGGGTCATGAACCGGAAACGTCTTAATTACACGGAGAATAAGTGAGGCTCGAAAGTCAAATTGCATGCTAAAAACGCAGCACAGACTGGGCCAGAGACAGAAACAGTGAAAGAGATGAAGACGGAGAAGGAGAAGAAGACAAAGATGGAGAGATGGAGAGTGCATAAATAAAGCTGGAATCGAGTCAAATAATTAAAGCGGCCAGCAGAGCAGAACAAGCGAACAGAAAGGGCGAATTTGTTTTATATTCCATATAGAGTGCAAGGCAAAAAGCAAAGAGAAAACGAAATCAAACCATGGAGAATGGGCAGACAAAGGTCTGAAATCGAAATAAAGGAAAATGAAAAGAAACAAATTGAAGTGAAATCTGTGCAGACGACGACGATGACGATGACGATGAACTGTGGAGCGAAGACCTTGAACTTTGGAAAAACAGCATGCAGAACAGTCCGTGGGGAGAAGAAGGGTGAAGGAGCAGAAGAGGGCTGCAGATAACATGCGCAAGGAGTGAGCATAAAATCAGACCGAAGAAGCGCTAAATCAAGTCGAAGCCAAAGACACACAATATAGGGCAGGCACAAGGCAGGCAGAAGAGAGGATGTCTGCTTATTAGTTGGATCAGCGCAGCAGAACTGGTTAGAGAGAAGAAGCAGATGAACAGTGAGAGAGAGAGAGAGATTAAGCAAGACTCTTGGCTGCAAGTGCCATTGACCCACAAGCAAAAGTCGTTGGCTTCTTGTGGCACGCACGACTTCAACTGGGGATCGCTGGGTAGGACTAGGGCGTTGGGCTGCTCCGGGCCCGGCATAAATGCCAACAATAAAACAGCGCCAAGACCTTGATATTGTCAACGACTTGGCTGCTGCTGCAGTTTAAAAATACAAGTCAACAGGAACAGGTATGGAAGGCAGGTACAGCGTGTAGGTGCGAGAGAAGGGCGCTATTTTTACCGCGCTATTTTTGTTTAGCTTCACGAGGATTTTTTCGCGCCTAAACACAACTGCGCTGTGCCCCACTCGACGCCATCGATAAATTTTGTGGGCTGAATGCGCCTGCGCCCTTGACTTGGGTCAATAACTTGGCCATTGCGTTGCGTTAAGCATTTGTTAGACATCTTTGGCCGGGCCAATGGGATAAGCAACACAGTTGTGGGTTGTGGCACATTAACCTGCATGTGGAAACCGACCACCCTTCGATTTAGCCACGGTTTGAATGTTCGGTTATTTATGTGCTGGCATTGGTGAAATGTCAAGTGATGTGGCCCTGACCTGACCTCCAATTCACACTAGCCAACAACAAAGCAAACAAAACAACAAAAATGCCACCCCACAAATGGGGCGGTTGGGGCTTTGCCCTAGCTAGTCGGAAGTCTATAAGAAATTTTCATTGCCAACACATTCACGTTCAATGTCAGGTTCATGCACGTCAACTGAAATGCAAATGCAGTTTGGCTGCGAAAGCGCGCGGGGAAAAACGGATTCGCCTCACCGGACTGGGGGGCACAAAAAAACATATATGCTTTATTCTAAGGTCATAGGCACTATAAAATGTACGCTATTGGTGTTAGAAATTGTTATTTTTTTAAATTACAATTTTAATTTTTTTGATGTTTATACTATAATCAATTTACTAAGAATATAATTTTCCATTTTTTTAAAACATTTATTTTGTATGTAATTTTAATGAATGCATAGCTTAAGAAATAAACAAAATTATTTTATTATTATTTGTCCCGTGCTTAGGAGCTTTAATATATTAACAATATCGTTGTCGAATTTGTTTTTCAACTGTAAAATATGTATATTTATATATTATATACTTTATATATTATTTATATATTCTATTTTTCTTTTTAATTACGATATCTATTTTATTTTATTTTTATACACAGAATATAACATGTAAAATATTTATATTTTATTATATTAATATAAAGACTTTAAATATAATTTATCAATTAGAAACTTAACTATTGGCAGGCAAATGGTTAAGTTTTGTGACCAGCCTAAATCTTAGAGGATTATCCTTTTTTTCGTAACACATAATAAAATTACGTAGCCGCAAAAACCACGATGAGAATGGGCAACGATGTGTTGGGTTGTGTGTGCGCTGCGGGTGGTCTGATGTGGGTGCGTGTGTGTTTGGAGGAGACCTTCTGATATTGACAAGTTCTTGTTCAGGGCTATGGATGCGGATGCGGCAAAAGCAGCTCAAACTGACATTGAAGTGTGCATGCGTTGACAACGACAACAACAACAACAATAATTCCAACTAGATTGTATAATCAGGCAAGTCTGAGGCTGGAGGCAAGGACAATGACTGTAGGGAGAGCTAACTAAGCCAGAGGCCAACGTTGGCTGTGGCCCTGCGTCAACATTGTCGCTAAAAATTGCCATTTGGCTGGCAAAAGAAAGTCGGCTAGCGACGTCAAACGGAGCGTATGCGTTACATATCTATACCTGTACTTATATAATGAGCGTCAATACGCCGCAATCGATTTCGATTTTTCCCCATTTTATTTATTTTTATTTTTATTCTTTTGGGTTTTCTGTTTGGCCCAACTAACCTAATTTGAAGCGACGCTTTTCCATTTGTTTTGTTTTACAGTGCCCGAGTTGTGGGCTATTTTTAAATGGCGACAAAACCGGCCTGCCTCAAGGACTGAGCCATAGGCAACATCGCTGGTCTTGTGATGAAATTTCGTTGAGCCAATGGTGCACAATTATAATTGGTTGGCCAACAGTTTTCCCCCACTTGGCCCACTTCCGTGCATTGGGCACACTTGGCAACCTGCCCACTGTGCTGCCAGCTGACGTAGCACCAGACGCTCCCCACCAGCAAACACCCTGCCCTGCCCCTGGGTGCCCCTCATTTGCGTTCACATTGGCCGTATTGACCTCACCCACATTACTTTTTGCACAATTGTGCGCGACATTGAAAATGTATTTTTAAGTGTATATATAGTTGTGAGCTGAAATGATCGGGCGACGGAAGCTCAACAAATCGGAAATTTATTGCTTGGCCACGAACGCCTCAAATGTTTCCGCATTAAGATACGTTCATAAACTTGAGCTGCTGCCATTGCACAGGTGGAAATTTATATACGAATTAATGCCCTGTATGAATAAAAAATGTGCGGCTAAAAGGTATCGTAAAGTTGAGGGTATGTGCATGGGACTTTTTTTCCGAATATGTACCAAAATATTTAACAAAAATGGATTTCCAATAATACATGACTAAAATGCCTTCAAAAGTAAAATTCAGTTCAGTTTAGACAAAGTTAAGTGAGTTTGAAATATACGATCTATGGATCCGAGAGTTTTACATGTCACTATATTTTTTTAATTTAGGCATTATTTTTGTCAACAAATGTGGGTTTGAGTACTTATTATGATATTTAAAATCATTTAAAAATACAAATTCGCATATCCAAATTTTGAAAAAAAATGTTTTTGAAAATGAGTACATGAAGTTTTAATGTAAAATTATTTTTAATATTGCATATATTTTAAATGCAGATTTAATTGAAAGACCAAAACATATCCAAAATCGGTTCAGCTTTGACAAAATTATAGGAGCTGGATAAGTTAAAGTTTTTAAAACTTATAGAGATTGATAAATAGATAGGAGTAGTTAAAAAATTTCAAATCTTTAGCTTAAATATACCCCTTTGAATTAATTATTATATGAGAAAAATGTACATATAAAAACTCAGCCAACAAGTAATTATTTAAATATATAAACGTGAGCAAGGAATACGATTAATATTGGATAGGTTTATATATTCAATGTGTTACATGTATCGTGATTAAATTATAATACCCGCACCTGGGACATAACAAATAAAACAGTTTATAGGCGATGGCTTTGGGCATGGGTCTTGTGTAAGCCAAATGGAAATGGCACCTAGATATGTATGTGTGTGTGTTTGTGTGCTTGTTTGTGTGTGTGTGTGTAGTACGTAATGTGTGTCACTCGGTGTTCGCCAAACAAATATATGCAGGGCAAACTGCCCAAAGAGTGCGACAGAGACAGGGTGTGAGCGAAAAGTAAAATGAAAATAAATTGTGATGGTCAAGGTCGTTGGCGTGCGCTTTGCGCAATAGAAAATACAACAGCAACAACAACTGCAAAATATGTCAACAACAACAACAACTGTAAAATGTGCAAAACTAAACAGATAGATAAACCTAAGTCGGAAAAGTGAGGCACCTGGCGTAGACAAGAAAAACACATAAAACAGATAAATACGTTGAGTTAGTTTCGGTTAGTTTTGCCCTGCATCTTGTGGCCCACTTCTGACAGGACGAAAACCGTATAAATACTAACTACTTGTAATTAAACTTTAACTTGAAGGTAACTCAGTGGGGAAGCGTTGAGTGAAATGCTCGGTAAAAGTCACTCAAAGTCAATTAACTTGCAATTAGGGTTTAGTTTGCGGCACGTTGCTGCAATTTGTTAGCAGGCAGCTTTCAATGGCAAAAACACACACACACAACAAAATAAAAGAGACCTTGTCCTTACAGGACACGCGTGCAGCGGCTTAGTGAAGGTTAACAACGATCAAGGGCAGCTCAATGCCACATAGTGGGATCCTTGTGGGGCCGCTTCGAATAGGATAAGCATGTATATACATATATATGTATGTTGAGCGTGCTTGTTTTGACTGTCAAGGTCCCTGTTATCCTTGCGCAGAGCTTTGCCTGCAAACAGCTGTTCGCCTGTTACCAGCTCTCGTTTGCTTTGTTGTTGCAACTGTTGCGCGCTTGCAACAACTTGTAGCTTGACTTTGCGGTTAATAGCCACGACCGCACTCTCTCTCTCGCTCTCACTCGCTCTCTCACTCTCTCTCCCTCTCTCACACTCCCTCTCTCTTTGTCAACTGCCCAGAGTTTCCAATAGTTGTGACTGCATTGGGAGAACAGCTTCTCCAGCACCCTAACAAATGCAGGTGCATCGCAAAGCTTTTCGTTCAAGCTTTTCCTTTTAGTTTGTGATGCAACCCAACTATGTGCTCATTTGAGCTTTCAACTGCAGAGCTTTGTTCTAACAAATTTTGAATGCATTTTGCACCAAAGGCTTCAAAATGCAATAGTCGCTGCAATAGTTTGTAAGCTTTTCAATTTAATGGCAAAAGCTCTGAAAACTTTTGTGGCTTATAAAAAATATGCAGTTAAAATTAATTATAACACATTTTTATTTCCATTACAAAATCTTAGATAAATACATAAAATATTTAATTGAAAAAATTATGTTTGCATAAAAATTTGAAAATTACTTAGAAAAAAAAATGCTTAAATGAAACGATTCAAGAAATTTTATTCAAAATTTTAAAAATAGTTTTAATATATTTTCTGTAAATCCTTAATGTACAATTTTGAAAATGTTTTTTGTTGTTTAAGAGCAGTTCATGAAAATTTAGAGCAATTTATTTTATAATGTGTTATACGATTGCACATAAACTTATTATCAATAAAATCATAATATTTATGTTACCCTAAAGTTTTTCGGGCGAATTGATTATTAAACTTTAATTAGTAATTAATGTATTGGCATTCATTTTCATATGACAAATTTTATCCAACTGATGCTGTGGGCCAAGATTTAAGTACTTGAAAAGTTAAGCACTAAATCACATAAAAGCACATAAAATTATATGTAAAAAACAAAATAAGATTTTATTATTTAATACAACGGTAAGCGCTCAAAATGATTATTACTAAATTTAAATTTTACCTCAATTTCTCTACAGTTTTTTTTTTTTTTGTTATATTTCGTATCCTGACTGTCATTAAATGTTGACCAAGAGAAATAAAGTCCAAGCAGCTTAGACAAAGCCAAAATTAATTTGCCGTTGGTTGGGGCAGGCGGGTTTAGTGGTGGGCTTAATGGTTGTTCGCCCACGCAGTTAACTTCCCACACACACACACATTTCTATATATATATATATACAACTCTCACACGCATTAGCACTTTGTCAAGTTTTTTTTCTCTCCTCTTTTATTTTGCTTTCCTTTGCATACCCTGTAACTAACGTGCAAAGAAAGAAAGTTATCTGTGTGTTTTTGCTTAGTTGCGTGCTTTTGCAGATGGTGTATAGGGTATCTCACAGTCTGGCATAAGCAACATTTTGACTTATTTGACTTTGTGGCGTGTGTCGAATTTCGCTCGTTTTTTTTTAGTACTGTTTTTGTTCTTGTTGCTATTGGCTTATATTTTGATTGCCTGGCCTTGACTTTCGGTAACCTCTCGGTTAATTCTAGTGTTATTAATGGAAGTCGCTCAGAATTCGCGGAATTTGCTCTTTCGCTCTCTTCGTTCGTCGCATCTCTTGCGATGTCTTTTATTGTGTAATTGAATTTGTCAGTCACATTGATAAGAGCCTTTTTATTTATTCTCTTTTACATTCAACCTGTTTATGGGGGAGGCTTTCAATAGCAATCAACACAGAGTTTTAAGGCCCTTAATTATGATAAATGGTTGTAGCCAAACAAAACGAAACCTACCTCAAAAGTTCAACACATTTTATGCTGACACTTTGCATATTTCGCATAAAACTTGCCACGCGTACGGCCTACCAAAATATTCAAAAATCTCTCCCACCAACCAGCCATAGAACATTTTTTGCGTCGCAGAACTCAAATTCATGGTCAATGTGTCAAACCCCCCGAAAACGACTCTCTCTCTCTCTTTTTCTGTCTCCATATAAGGAACATGCCAACTAACCAATCACCCCACCCAGGCTCAAGCTCAATGCACGCACTGTTGTGCTAGGCCTAAGCGAATGTGAGCCTCTCTCTCTCGCTCGCTTTTATTCTATCTCGTTCTCGCTCTCCGGTTTTCCGTGTGGGGCTGTTTTTCCGAGCTAAAAATAACGAAACCTGCAGCCGAACCAAGTCTCCAATTCCAAACGTGCCTGCCTATCCAATTTTTTTCTTGTCGCCCTTTATATTCTCACTCTCTCTCTCTCTCCCTCTTTCGCCCTTATATAGCCCATCTCTCATGCCCACTTTCCCTCTGTTGCTGAATATTTTGTTCACACTTTGTTTTAATGTTTACCTAATTCAACTTTTCCCCACAAATGCTGGGTTATGTTTCTTGAACTTGGCCTAAAACAAGCAATAAATAAAAGTGTTTTAGTTAAAACGCATTTAGGCTAATTTATTATCCTTTTATATACTTATTCAAATGATGTTGCATAGTACAAATAGTATATATTCTATATTTTAAACAAAAACGTGGGGCTTTGTTATTTCTGTTTCGATTTTAGATGAAGTATATTTTGTTCTTTTTAGAAAAACAAAAAAATCATTTAATTTTATATCATTATATAACGATTAAACATTTTAAATTTTTTGTTTTACAACACTATAGCAATTTGTATTATTTGTGAATAAGTACGACATATGAGTATTAATAACTATTGTACTTTTTTAACGATTATTTTTCCAATCAAAACTTACATATTCAAGTCAGAGCTTCTGTTATCTCTTAAACACATATGTATGTGTGTTCATCTGTTTATCGAAATGCTGCCACAAACCGCCTAAAGAACTCTCTCTCTCTCTCTCACACTCTCGCTTTCTCTCTTTACATTTATTATATGTATTTTTATTAACCTTTCTATATATATTGGTATTTACAAATGGTTTGTTTATGCCTTGTTCATTGTGAATAATGCGTATTAGCAAACAAAACACATAGAAACCCATTCGATTCATGGTAAATTCATAATAATAAATGCCCCGAAAATGGAGGAGACGTTCAATTATGGACTCTTTATATGTTTCCTTCGTAGCTTTTTCCGCATAATTTTGCTGTTTGGCCCAACAATAAAGAGCCAACTGTCGCACAATGTGCACGCGCCTCGATAGCAACAACAGCAACACCAACAGCAACAACAACAACAGTAACAATAAATAAAACTGCTGATTAAATATACACCTAATGCCATGGCTGTCTTATATACAACACTCCAAATATATATGGGCCTAACAGCGCCGAAAAAGCAGCCGACACGAGGCTTAACGAACGGAGCCGAACAGGCGCTCGTCGGGCGTCAAATAAATAGGTGAACGACCGTCGATAATACGCGACCTTCAAAATAATCTGGGCCAAGTGGAATATCATCATCATTGTTGTTGTTCTTTTTGTTTTTGTGTGTGTGTTTTTTTATGTGCCTGCTGTTTCTCTCCGTTCATCCTATGAGGCATTCTCACTGACTCACATGCACAAACTCTCACTAAAAGCTAGCTCTCTCTAGCTCTCCATCTCTCGCTCTGTTTTATATTGGACCTTAAATACCCAAGTGAAGGCGCGCCTAGTGAAGCGCACCATGCGGTTCCTTTGTGGGGCAGGCAATTTGTAGTTGTCATCTATAATATTTCTGTATTCACTCATTTCTCAATTTAGGTTTTATCATTTGTTGTTATGCAAATGGAAGATTTTTATACATACATCTCTTAAAAAATGCCAACAAAATATGTTGCAGAAATTTATTCACTGCATTAATCACAAAAAAGTAAAATATGTTTAAAGTAACAAAAATATTAAGATGCTTGGATTTATTTTAGGATGTAAAAAAAAAAAAAAAATGAATGCCAGGCAAAAAATAAAAATTAAAAA
The DNA here is from genome assembly GCA_004143825.1 of Drosophila micromelanica. NCBI lineage: Eukaryota > Metazoa > Arthropoda > Insecta > Diptera > Drosophilidae > Drosophila > Drosophila micromelanica. Next base: position 18,030 of record SCDY01000655.1, on the reverse strand, counting down.
CCAAATTATAAGCTGATTATTTTATTACATATTATTTGTTATATTTTAAGGATACAATCTTATAAATCATGAATCATGAATCATTAATGCTATAGAATCCGAAAAGAAAGTGAAATCTTGTAGAGTACCAGTAAAAATCATAGTAAAAGCTTTTGCTAATCGCTTAAAGCCCTGCTCTGAGCTTTTAGGCTTCTCGGTGTGCTTGCTTTTTGAATGTCGTTTACATTGGCCTTAGACAAAGTCGTTGCACTCGATTCAGGACAATGACAGAGCCAGCAAAGTGGTAAAGTCAGCTACACACACGCACACACAAACACACACACACACCCACCTATGGTATAAGGGGAGCAAGCACATGACTGGAATTTGAATTTTATTGCCGTTTTTAATTAAGGAGCCGCGCTTCTCTTATGAGCTCCTAATGCTGGCTTCCATTAATGTGTTTCTGTGGTATTTGCATGGCTGCCCAACGAAACAGAGAGAGAGAGAGGCAACCAGCCCCATAGTTTTTGTCCTTGCCCGATTTTCCGAGTTCAATAAACGCCGGAAGGTTACAAAAGGCGCTTGGCTACGTCAAAAGCAAACTGGCGCAAATTGCATGGATTAATGCAAACAACTCTTGAGTTTTAGAAGTGAAATTGTATATTTGGTATTTATTTTAAGCAACAAATTCTGTATAAAACAAAAAAATATATAAATGTATTAAAGCCAAAAGCATAAACTCTAAGTCAAAAATATAGTTATCAGCTGTCAACCTCAATATTATTCATAGCTATAAACTCATTGTTGTTTTTATGTTTTAATTTATTTTATATAATTTAAATCAAGCTCAAGACACGCATTTGCATTAACATTAAAATGTCGTATAACTATTTTTAAAAACAATCTCAGATTCCCTTGCATTTTTTTTGTTAACTACAATACAATACTACAATGGCCAATTACATAAACAGCGCTTTGCATTGAGTGCATTTAGGTTTATTGGCAATGCAGCTGCCGTTTAACACGCTTAATGGACCATCGAAACGAACAATCGAACAATCCAAAGAACCCAACCCAGCCAACACACACCGCCCACAAGGCAGCGCATAGTAACCAGCGACAAGCTAAATGCAACTTGCTGCAACGACAAAGGGGAATGGGAACTGGGGGCCTGACCCTGAACTCGGACGACGACACAGAAACTGAAACTGAAACTGCTGTTGCAGCAGCAGGCGATTTGTACAAAACACAGTGCGAATGGGTGGGTAGGGAAAGAAAGAGAAGGCTCAGGAGATGGAGATGGAGGAGAATATTCAGTAGGGCAGGCGACTGTTTAGTGGGCGGCTGATAGTTGGGTCTGGGTCTGGGCAAGAGTTGCGGGCATATAAAAGGTTCAAATGCGTTCGCTGACATTTTGTTGCAGCTCTCAATGCCGCGCTGTTATTCTCCTCTCAAGACTGAGTTGGTCGCTTGAATATGTAGCTCAAGGATTAATTTGGGCGCACACATATAAACAACTGACACAGATACTAATACAGATGCAGAGATTAGCTTTTGGCTCGCCTTTTTCAGCTTTCTCACGTCCCGTTCACAGCCCGTCGCTGCTAGCCGTTCTCGTTGCTCGTTGTTCGTCATGCGGCCTTGAATAATTCTTCTGCCATTGGCATTTTTACGGTTCATTTAACTTTTGTGCCAATAGCGACAGGATGAAGTGTTAGTTCTGCTGCTAACAGGACCAGAGCAAACACCTTGTATCCCGAATTTATTGTTTTTTACTTACTATATTCGATATATTTTATAATTTAACGTACCAAATTGTTGAAAGTTAATTTTGTGTTTTCAATACCTTTTCTGTCACAATAGCTGAGTTCAACTTTTAAATTCTCGCGCGAATGTCGAAAAAAGCTTATTTACAACAGAAACGTAAAGCGCCCTCTACTTGTTTTGATTAAACACTGCCTTTTTGAGTATATCAGTGAATCTCTGTACACAATAACAGTGAGGTAGCAGATATTTCGTTGTGAACATGCCCGTTTGAGTATAACATACTAAATGATCAAACTCGGTAAGCAGCTGTTCTGTTACGGTTCTGTTATAAATCATTCAGTTGGTGACTGTTAAATTTAATTTCGCATGTCATATAACTTTTAACTTGACATTTTTTATTAAAATAAATTATTTTACATTGAACTGTGTAAAAATACTATTTTCTAATATTTTACATAACTGATAAAACAAAATTAACAACACTTCCCTAAAGAACAAATTCGTGTGCACTGTTAATAACATTGCAGGCAGTGTTAAAGCTTTTCGATGCCGACAGCTGTGTGCAGCTATTAGTGTTGGGTAAAACATTCGTTGCCAGTGTGTTTGTGTTGTTGTTCCGGTGCTTGGCGCTCAAAAACATTTCGGCATTTTTTGCGAACTATCCTATGAAAATTCAATGCAATTTCAATTTTTAATGCTTAACAATCAAGTGTCATAAATCAAAAGACTCGATGGAGAGAGAAATAGAGAATAAAAGTCTTTAATGCATAAATTCATTTAGGTGTTCTATTGAAAGAGGGATAGTGAAAATAATGTTTAAACTAATTGTTGCATTTATCAGATGAAAATGCATAAAGACTTGTCCAAAAATAAAACACGTAAAAAATTGTTGTTACCAAGCGAAAGTGCTAGTGTTATTGTTGCTATTTTGTGATATTTCTACACAATTGAAAAATAAAAATACAAATTATTCAAATAAATCAAATTAATTATTAATATTGTACGACCTGAAATCATTAGCCAATACAACGGGTATCTAGAGACTACAAAAACTAACATAGTTAGCTAGCGAATTAAATTTTTTATGAAAACTTAAAAAAAACAAAGGTGCCATAAGAAATTGCTTATAGACGCCGTGTGAAAATTATAATAAAGATAACGTGATATAGTACTTTGATTATTAGTAATATATTAAAACAATCACAAATACACAAATTTTAAAAAAAACATTAAAATATAAGTGATTACTTTTAACAAGTGTTATCTATAGAACTATCAAATACAACGACTATCATATTAGAAAAAAAAATTTTAAATAAAAATGACTGTGGGTAGTCGCGAGGATCTGTTTGCTCAGGCCAAACATATCGATGATACCGAACGTTTGATTGGACGAGTCTTAGCTGGTGAGTGGGAAGTGGAAATAAATGAATAATTTTTAAGCATTTCCGTATCTATCATCAATTCACTCTCCTTCGCCAGATAACTAATAAATATATATAATTACGCTTTCTATGGCTGAATTTTGTGCACTTGCTCTGCGTGGGTCGTTGAACTCATTAACCTAAATTTTCATCGTGAAAATCAACAAGCCACAATATGTTCTATAGAGAATTGAAACGCGTCATAGAGATAGCGTACCAATTTCTTATACTTGCCTAAATACCCTGCAACGAAAGGGTCTATAAGTTTTGCAAAGTTTATTCAATGAGGTCTCATGGCGTATACTTAATATAAAGAAAAAGGGTATTGCAGTCGCAAATATGAATCTTGCGAATAATTCTGTATTTATATAAGCTAATTAAAAACATAAAAAAAAGACAATTAACTGAGGGAGAGCAAAAACTGAGAAGCGAGCGACAAGTTGGCAAATCTAAATCCCCATAGCCGAACCAAACTCACGAAGCCAACGCACGAAAGTAAAAGCAGCAACTACAATATTAACAACAACAACAGCGAGAACAGCAACAACAACAACGATATCAACGTTGTTATTGTAAAATCTAGGCCATGGACGCGTGCGGTCGTTGAACTTGGCGAACGCCGTTGACTGCTGCCAGATAGAAATAGAAAACAAAAAGGGGGAGGTGTACGGGGGCAGAGCGAAAAATTTCGCTTTCAATTGATAGTCAGCGAAACGCTGAGAGGAACTTAGAACCACAAAAGATATACCTACATACATACATATATAAAATACATATTCAACATGACTTGGATATATTGGTCATACGCCCCCGCGGTGGTGCAGTGGTTATGCTTAAATATATATACATATATGCATGCATTGTGCCACACACGTGTAGACAGAGCTAACCAAACGCCAGCAGCATCAAGTATTTAGGGCATTTGTTGACATTTCTGGCATTTATATATCTATTTTATTTAGTTTTTTGTTCGGCAATTTTTTGCCAGTTTTATTTTGTCATTTAGATTTGTGGCCATTCGTTTTTTGCGCTGTGACAAATGTTAGAGTGCCTATTTTTTTGCATATATAAGATAATGTGCGGCGATATTTAGTTAACTATAGGCTGAAGAACTTTTGCCAGAAGTTTACCTTTGATATTATTTATACAATTTTACTGATGGCCGAAAAAAACATTATCTTTGATGAAATGCTTTTGCCTGAGTCTTAGAATTAGACATTTGCGATAAGATAAGTAAGCGACATAATTGTAAAACTTTAGATCAGTTTACGTCCACTTGAAACAGTCAAAAAGAAAAATAATAACAAATAAATAGCTGATTCAGTTCAAGTGGAAATCCACTTTCATTTGAACTCAGGCCATGCTTAGCTTTTCCAATGTTTTTCTTTCACTTGTACTTTGTTTGATTCACCTTCAAGTTATACACAGTTTTTCCTGTGCCAATCCATGCATCTTTCTCTCGCCTCTCTCGCATTCTCACTTTTTATTAGAACTCTCCCACTATCTAAAGCTCTCTCGTTTTTGGGGTTCTATGCGCCGTGGCTTTGGCCTTGGAATCGCTTTGCCTCTGCCTCGTTCATTGACCCGAGGCGCGTTCTGTGTTTTTTTCGCTAGCGAATTACGCTCATATCTCTGTGTATGTGTGTGTGTGTGTGCGTGTGTTTTTGTGTGATTGTGTTTATTTTTATTATCACCATAGTCGATGTACGGTGCGATATGAATCCCCCATGCTTTTGGCAAGCATTCCGCCCGTCTCATGACCTAATAAAATTTGCCTGCTGTTAGCAAATGCGGAGAACGCTATCAATTGTGGCAGCGGTAATAGATTTTCATATACCTACAGGGCGTATACGCAACTGTAAGTGTGTATATATTTGTGCATATAATGTGTACACACAACTAATTGCTTTTGTTTGTTGCTTTCAATTGGAGTTAATAAATCGACGACAAATAAATGCAGACACATTACTTATACGCAGCGTGCGCCATATGCAAAGGGGAACACACATACGCAGCGTGTGCCCAGTGTCAGAATGCAGTTAAATTCAACATCAACTAGGGGCCAATGCACGACCTTGAATTGGTTTTGCATTAACTAACCAAGTATTATTTTTCAATTTAAATATCAGCAACCAAAACAGATATGTTTTTATATAAGGGTAAAATAAATATTACAGGAAATTAATTCAACCCACTCTTATTCATAGGAATAGTATTTAAAAATATCTATGTTTTTAAATATATTAATAATATTATTTAAAATCTATCTTTTTCTCTCAATTTAAATCATTTTCATACACATTTCTGCTTTACTAATTGATTCTATCCCTTTTGGATTTTTATTTCAGGTGAGTTTTTCGAGTTGCCTTTTACCACAAACCATTTTGCATCTCATCCAATCGTAAGTAAGAACAAATTTGAATTGACAGAAATGCACATAAGCTGAGAGGAGAGACGAATGTCATTAGAGGTTTTTCACCTGTGACAACCTTGCAAAAACAGCAGCGAGAAACTGAGTCAAATAACTCATAAAAATAAATGTCTACTTGTTAATGCACTCGACCGATTTGTATGCACCCCTCCTAATGTTCTCATATGCCATGTTCCATGTCCCATGGCCCATGTCCATGTCAATGGGTAATGCTGCTGCGGCCTACACGATTTGCATTTTGCAATTGAAATCAAGAAATCAAGCGAACTGAGAGAAGAGAACGCGCAACATTCGCTTTTGTTCGTTTGTTCATTCGTGCATTCGTTCATTCGTTCGTTCTATGCAATAAATAAATTCAACATAATTTTTCTTAATGTCATTTTTTGCGTTCGTCTACTGAGCAAACGGCATAACTAAACCGAGAGTTGAATGCACGGGCAGCATTGTAAAGCAATAACCTCGATCTAAATTTACACACAGATACGCAACTACACACACACACACACACACACACATGCACGGCAGCTGCAGCAGCAAAGTTTGATATTTTTGTGTGTCCGTGTCTGTGTTTGTGGCTGTGTTGAACTTGCACTTAATTTGTATTCTCGACACTCACAAACACAGACACACACACACACACACACACACACAGTGCCGAAACGGACCCATTGAGTGCGGCACTCGGCATTTGAGTAAGCTTTTAAAAAGCTTTTGCCTGGCACGTTTTTTGTGTTTCGTATGGCAAACGGAAATGACAACGGACCTGACAAATGCTCACAACCGGCAGCCATCGCAATTCCCATTAATTATACTCCCACAAAATCGTAGAGGTTATTTGATTTTATTTTAATCTGTTTCTAATTTACAATTTCTTTTCTATTACAACAATCAATTCTATTAATCGTCAACATTGCAAAAATCGTTATTAAAACTTTTATTCATTAATTTTAATCAAGAAAAAATCTGTAATTACAGCAAATTAAAAAAATTAATTTATATATATATATTATTAAAATTAATATTATTATACTACAAATAATGACCATATATATTATATCCATTTGATCGAAAAACAACAATCTATACAATTTTACTTGACCTTAAAAAATGCGCCCTTACTTTCCAAAAATCATACGTATTCACAAATTTCTCAAATTTTCACCCAAACAAATTCAATTAATAATTAGGCATATTTTAGCCCAAGAGATTCTTGCAACAACGCCATTTTCCTGCACCCAAGCAATTCCGAATGCATTCTTTTTTATTCAAGCACATTGCGCGAACAATATCGTTAAATAGAATCAAACTTTTAGAGGTTATTGCGAAGCAGGTCAATTCAGTTCATTCGCCCGCCTTCGCTGAGCGCCATATTGTAAACTGCACGTGACCTCGTTGCATGCACCACAGGCCTAACGTTTGTAGTTGTCGACGGCGCCGTCAAATGTATTTGCTTTATGTGTTTGTTGCCACTCGTATATGTATATTTATGTCTATCTCTCTCTCTCTCCCTCCTTCTCTCACACTGTGTATGTGTGCATTTTATGCACATTTTGCTAGTCGGAGAGCAAATTGAAGTCGACAAACGTTCATGAACTCAATTCGGGTTTTCCTTCAAACGTGCAATGTGTGCAATGACGTCAAAGTGCAACTGTAAATTTTATACGCTTTACAGTGCTCGCCGAGCTTTCAACTATTTAGTTAGCTTATAGCAAAAAGCTTTTCTATCAGCTACAATAAACTACTTACCAACAGCAAACTATGAAAGAACAATAAATTTATAATTTAGTTTTCTAAATGCAATAAATTCAATCAAATTCTTTATGATAATCAATAAATTTTAGCTAAAAACTAGCTGAAGCTGAAAAGAATTAAACCAGCTAACATTAAACGTTCTGAAATTCGTTGCATACTTTTCGGCTGTATTTAAAATCACATTTTTATGTCAAGGGCGCGCCAAACAAAAACTCACATGCAACTGAATATAGCGACCTCTATAGACAACAAATGCAACTACAATGCAAACGTTTAAAATCAAGTATCAGTATATCACAGCTCAGCCAACATTATATTATTTAGTCGAATTATCCACTATGTTTCAAATTTAAAACTTTGATGGATAAAATATAGCAAAAAACGGAATTACGGGTTACGAGTTACGAGTTAATCGGCAGCGTTGTGAACTTTTTGCGCCATCTAGCGGCAGCTATGGCCAGCTAAAAGTGCTTGTCGCGAGTTGCGCATTTTGGCCGCTAACATTGCCGCTTTTATTTTCACACTATGTAAGCTAAAGCTTTTTTGTTAAGCTTTTATTTGGCGGCAAGGAAATATTTAAATATGTACTGGAACTTTTAGATTTTACAAATATTTTATTTTTTTAATAAATTTTATTTAGTTTCTCATTTTCTCAATTTTTTTTAATAAATATTATTTTATTTGTACATATTACAATTCATATTATATTTTTCTTCTTCTTAGTTTAATTTTTATTACAGGCAAAACTGAAAACAAAAATTTTAAATGTATTTTTTTAACTGTAACTGTAAGCACCAATATGTCGTGTAAACTTTATTGATGAGTACAAAACACACATGTGTTACTCGCTTTTACTTATTTATTTATATAGATTTGTGCCAATAGAGAGGTATGTCTGTATTCTGTCTTGGTGAAGTAACAAATTTGTAGCAAAAAAATGTGCTGCATAAATAGATAACACTCAGACAATTGCAAAGCTATTGCGCATTACACCTAGATCGGGCCCTTCGCCCTGCCGTCTCTTTATGGCTGCCACCCTCGCCAAAGCCCATCTACAATTTAAATTGCCCTTAGATTTTGATAAGCAAAAGGAAAAAAATATTTAAAGCGCTCGAACAAGTTTATGCGCATTACAAATTTTGTTAGCCCTTTTCAATACACTCTCGCTCGCTCTTTCTTTCTCACTCTTTCGCTCTCTTTCTCTGTCTGTCTTCCTGCATGCTGTTCTTTTGCTTGGTAGCTTTTCTCCTCTGACTGCTTTCAAGGTTGTTCGGACATTGACATTTTCATTATTTTTTTGGGCAAAAACCGAAAAAAAAAACAGTTTGCTTTTTGCTGGGTTCTTTTTTTTTCATTTTTGGTGCGTATGTGTGCGTTTCTCAATCTTCGCTCTTTGATTTTGTATGGTTTTGAATTTTTTTGTGTGTTTTGTTCTGTTTCCTTTATAATGCCCGCATAAAATTAAACTAAAAGATGTTAAGCGACAGGGCGCTGAAAAGTTGTTTTATTTGGCTTTGGCCATTCATTTCTCTTTCATTTCTAAATTCTGCCCCCGTTGGCTGGCCAACTCCCAAAATGGCGGCGAACGTGCCGCGTGCCACGTAACCGCCTACCCCAAAAAAACTAAAACTAGGCAGGCAAGCAATTAATATTACCAACACGTACCCCCAAACCCAACGGGCAGCCCTTGGCTTTGAAAGGTTTGAAGAGCATTGCCATGGCCGGTAGATTCTTCCTCCCTGCCGAAGTTCAAGTTCACTTAACGCATTTTAAAATTCCAACTCTGTTGTGCATATCATTTTAAGTTGCGGCTTCATGCTGTTTTCTTTTTGCACCACCTTGAGGCAGCTGTAACTAACACTTGCGTATGCCCGGCACGGGCAACTAGAGATATGGCCAAAAACGAGAGCTTAGGCCTAGAGCCAGAGCCGCGTTCATATCATCTAACTATTCCGCTTGGCAACTGTCCGTGACATGGCCAAAAGTTACTTGAACTTGTCTAAGCTGAGCTATTACCTTGTGACTTGCAAAAAAAATATTTATGAAATAAATAAACGGAGCTACAACTTCAAAATACCCTATTACATGTTTAAAAAATAAAATGACTAATCTTTTACAATGTAAGTTTTATAATTATTTATGAAAAGGATACCAAAAAAAATAGAGTTTTAATTTAAAATCGTTTATACTAATAAAAGACAACTTTAAATGAAAATTTATGAGTACCCGAGACAATTCAATGATTTTTCAGAAAATAATTAAAAACTATATATAAATTTTTCAACACAAATATTTTGAGTGATCTTTAGATGTCATAAATTTCTAGACTTGTTAAAACATTCACAAAAGAACCAATGACCAAATTTTAATAATTTTTCTGAGGCGGGTACAAACTCAATATACTCTATTCACTTTTTCACTGAGTATAAACAGTACAATGTTCTCAGACACATGGTTAATAGGCTTTTAGCTTTAGAACTTCAACTTCAACCCATGTTGTCAATGACATCACCAACATTAACTGAGCCTACAACAATTTAATTGTTAATAGCATTAATCATGAGCCAGTTTAAACCAACAACTGGCATTATTATTAGCATAATTGCAACTATTAAACAATCACTTCTTGACGAGCAGGTACATTATATACATATATATATAGAGTATTATAAGATAATTTAAGTTTTAGGTTATCTATTTACACATACATATATATTATATATAATTTACTCATTTCTTAATTTGATTTGAATACTATTAAAAAAATATATAAAATACAAGAAATTCCTTCAAAACGCATTTCAGTTCAAAATCTCCATGCCTATTAACCCATTTTTATGGACCAAAAAAAAAAAGAGCTGGTCAAAAGCAGGCCATGGCCACGGCACATGAGTTACATAAAAGTCTAGCAGTCGGCCAAGCCACCAAGAAAGAGCGAAAGAAAGCAGGAAAGCAGCACAAAAGAAAGCACTGCACAAAAGAAAGTAGCCGAGAGACGGCCAAAGAGAGCAGCGTCGAGACTTTTGATTTCAGAACCAACAGAGGGGCACGAGAATAAATTCTGTTTTCCTTTGTTTTGTTATATTTAAAATACAATTTTGGGTTTTAATGGAAAGCAGCTATTTTTAGAGTTTTTAAGGTGTGATTTTAGTTAGCCACAAATCCTTTCTTACTATTATTGGTAGCTGCTAAGCAACTTTCAGTTTTCAGTTTTTTATTTTATGCGTAATCTTAAGATAATGGATTCTTTTGCAACATTCTAATAATCATCTGTCTTGCATCACGTCCAATTAACATGGCTGACCTTCGGTGCGTGCTTTGAACCATGCCTCAAAGTTTTGGCCATTGTTTTGATAAAATTTTGATGGCTAACAAAACTGATTGTGTGTTTATTTTTTTTTTTTTTTTGGTGTTTGAACAAGTTTCGCTTAGAATGGCCAACAGATTTTTTGTTGTTGATTAATGAAAGCCAAATAGTGAACCGGTTACCCTAAAAAAAAACATAAGATCATCAAAATATAAACAGACACAGGCCTCAGCTCAGACACGACAAATATAGTGCGGAATAAAAGAAAAACTCCCCCCCACAGCACGCATTTCGAGTTTATAAATTATGTTTAAAATTTTCACACCCGCACCGAAAGATACAAAAAAGGAAAAACAAATACAATCATAAGCTAATCTAAGCAATGCTCACCCTTACCCAACATTCATTACAATTTATTTTTTTATAGTTTATTTAATTTTTTTGTTGGTTTTTTTTTTTGGTTTTTATTGCTTTTGCGTTCTACCAAATTGCCCGACGTCCAAGCGACCGAGAGACCAAGCGACTCATAGATACAAAGCCGCTCAGCTCATTTCGAATTCGTTCTAGTTTCATTAAAATGTATCCAAAGAGAGCGAGAGAGAGCGAAACAGATAGAATGAGGGAGAGAGAGAGAGAGAGAGAGAGAGAGAGAGGGTGCGTTCGTTTCTATTGCTCGCGGTTCTTTATCACGCATTTGTATCTCCATCTGTATATCTGTCTGTACACACACACACACACACAGATACATACACATTTACCCGGCTGCCGCGGATCGCTGCGTCGCCGTCGACGTCGCTGCCTCTGTTCCCATTGTGCGTGTGCGTAGCAAGTTTACTGACCTTGAACTTCGAAATAATTTTTGTTGTTGCTGTGTGTACCCGAAAATGCGAGCAGCGAGCCGCACATAAATTTGAAATAGTGAAACACCAACACATAAATGTATATATACAAAATAAATACACACATTTTATTTTTATACCCTGTATAATAATGCTATGCAAATGTATGTAAAAGTTAGCCCAGAACAATATATATATATATTTAGGATTTGTCTAAACTGGCATAAACTGTTCCAAACAAAGCTCTTAAAATGGTATTTGTAACAGAAACTTTATTTCCCCGAATTAATAAGCACTTAAATTTCATATGAAACAAACAAATTTTATATGGATTTAAAAATACATTAAAAAACTTACTAACAAATGTACATTGCAATAATAATAATATAAATACACTTCAATAATATTTACAAAAAATTTTACTCTACACATATATTTTTTATCGAATTCAGGGTATCTGTTAGCCGCAAGCACCTGGGTAGAGACCTTCTCTTTTGTTATACTTACACATGGTCACATGTATATGAGTTTACTTTGGGTTCTACCCCCTGACCACGATCAGCTCTTGTTATGTCAGCTTGTTATTTTAGTAAAAACTATATATGATGGATTTAGCTTAGCTGCTCCCGCTGCGCAGTGTCTGGAGTTCAACATAGTTCCATTTCGAAATAACCTTCGCTGATAAAGATATATAGCTATTATAGAGTGTCATAGTTGGCTAAAAACTTGTTTGACGTTCAGTTCACGTGCGTTTCAATGATAAGATAACCACGGCAGAGCGTTTACCTGGCCCCATATGGTTCTGAACTCTGACAAGGGCTTTTTGCGCACACGCGGCAATCATAAGCCGAGGTCACAACACACATTTTATATTAGTACTCGACAACCCTTCCGTCAGATTGCTGAATATTATATACATAGGGTATGCGCATTGAGCTATGTAATTCAATAAAAATAATATTCCAACCACGCCCTAGTTACAAATGTTCTTCACCTGACTCAAGCAGTTATCGCTCTTCGTTTTCTTAGCCTATTCGTCTGTGTTTTTTGTGTCCCTCTCTTGATATCACTTCCTCCGGCTGCCTTAGCCCTATGTCTAACAGGTACCATTAAACCGGGCTATAAACGCATCAGGCTGACAGTTCATTCATCAAGCGACCCTTTCGCCGGTCTCTCCAGAAGAAACCCATAAAAACCCACAACAAATGAGAACCATAACCTGACACACACACAAGACACACCACCGGACAATCCAATTGGAATCCAAATAGAACGGTATCCGCTGATCAGCCGGAGTACCTGTTAAATTAATGAATCTATCCAAAAAATAAAAAACACATAGATTTCTAGGGCGGCATACTAAATGAGTTTCTCACAAATGACCCAAAATTGCTTACGTCAACCATTAACTTCATTATCATTATGATGATGATCGCCAGCATAATGTGTTACCTTTAAAGCAAAAGGGAATCGCATTAAGAACAATAATATTAGTTGCTTTTTACATAGTACTTATGTAAGACGCAATAAAAGTAATAAAAAAAAATAGGCATAAAACTAAGCATAGCTAATTTTTTTTAGCGGCTTCAGCATAAATTTTCCATTTACAAACACTTCCGCACAGCTTTTGCGTTGTTAACACTACATGCATACAAAGATATATATTTTTTACCTTACCCTTTAGCTATAAATTAATAAAAAGTATATGCCTACCTGTAAAAACATAAAAGGGAATTATAAAGTTGTGAAAGTGGTTTTATGTAATAGCCTAAAGTTTAACCTTAAACCTTAAAGTTTAAACCTTAGGATGTGAATTAAGTAAATAAAAGAATTTTTAAACCGAACATGATTGAACCCAATATTTTTTAAATTAAAAACTAAAAACCAATACAAACCCAAGTTCGAGCCGTTCAAATTTTCCTTTTAATATGTATTAATCCAAAATGTCTGCTGCATTTATTTCAATTTGCTAAATTTTGTACTTTATCTTAATTGAAAATAAAGAAAAATAAGTAAAATATATGTTCTTTTAACAACAAATCTTTTAACCCAAGAAATGTAAAAACTAGGTTCGAGCCCTGAACCGCAACAACGATCATTTAATTTCTTAACTGTATTGAATTTTATTTGAAATGAAAATGTTATTGTTCTCGCATCATCTACAAATATTATATCATGTAATCCTTGAATATATTTAACGATTGATGTTTATAAAATTTAAGTTAAACTTTTATTATATATACATTACCTAATCTGTCTTATTTTTTTGCTTTTATATTTTTTGGCTTAACTTTAAACGTTGGAAAAATAGTTTACTAATAAATTTAAAGTAGTTAGTTTTATTATATAATCACATACGAATAACTTTGTCAACCTCACACAATTAAAACGTATGTGTGTTTTTGGACTGTTCTAAGTACAAAAGTGCTCGGGCCGGCAAACCAAACGACAAAGTGTCATTCACATTGCGCCATGAAAAACAACCGTTCAAAAAGTGCCAAAAAATATATATATAAGAAAATGGCGATCAAAGTCGAATGTAAAATACAAAAACGAAAAAAGATCAAGTAAAGAAAAAGTCTTGCCAAAACAACAAGCCAAAAGGGAACTCATGATGAAATAGGAAAAGAAAAAGCCGACAATAATGAGGGAGCCGATGGGCTGAGGGGAGCTGTGTTCGCAGTGTCGACGCCACGAATCTAGGTTATTACGCCGAAAATAATTAAATACATACAATGCCGCAGGGGCTTGCGGGGCTCCACTCGAAAATCATGCAAATATGTACATAAATACATCGCTTCCCCCCTCAACATTTTACATTTTACTTAGCCAAAAACGCGGCAGCAGCTGCCCCGCCCCCCGTTGCCACCCATCCACATAACTCATCCATTGCGTTTTCTAGCGCGTTTTGGCCAGAATTTGCCACAGGCTTATTCATACGACTCACGCGTATCTCAAGTTCATTGCCAAACACATATATGTATCTTTTATATTAACAACAGAAGGCGCTTTATCAAATTGAATTGATCGACTACGAAATACTCTCGTATTAGTATTCAGCATTTATATTGTAAATAAAGAAATACGAAAAGTTAATTTAAGAGTCGAACCTAACTTCAATATAAATAAAGCTAAAAAAGCTAAATTCTATTTAAATTCTGTATAAAAATATATTATAAAAATATCTCAATTTGATTTTCTATGTTTCTCTCTGACTATCGATCATGTGTGATCACATCACAGGGTACCTTTTAGTCGACTCGTCTTTTGTTTTCAAGCACTCTTTTTGGCTTATTTTTCGGTTTTCGCTTTTTTGGCATTTTATTTGGTCTTGCTTGGCTTGCTTTTGTGCCATGTAATTTTGGCTTTGGCAATTTTGGCCACGCAGAACTTTAGCTGGAAAGTTCTGAACCTGTTTGAAGCCAGGTTTGGACTGTATTTGACTGACTGACCGAGAGCACAAAGATTGCTGATTATGCAGAAAATTATTTAAACTTTGAAAGTCTTTTATATATATATTTGTATATAAGCAACAGAAGTGTGCAATAACTGATAGATCTTGCAAGTTTAGTAGTTATGGACTTTGAATTACAATTAAAAGTTTTGGTTAACTTTGTTTTATGTCTACTTAGCTGAATTTTAAGTTATCAAGATCAACGTGATCTGCATTTTACACGAGGCAACAAAGTACAGATACAAGCACAGCCTATAAATATTATTTGTAGCAGCAATCTCCCTCTCTCTCTTTCTCACTGTCTCTCCCTTTCGCTCGCCCTCTCTTTGCACGATCTTCAACTGTTTTTTTGCAGCCTCGTCGCGATCATTGCACTTTGCGTCTCAGCCTCGGTCTGGCGGCATGTTGCAAATTGTTGTGCTAAAAACCAGTTTCACACTGGTCCGTTTGTGCAACATGTACCACCAACCGAAGCGAGCCGAGCCGCGACGCGACGAGCTTTGATCGTGCGGCGTCTGTTGCAAGTTGCATGGCCGCATCGCTCGTCGTGTTGTTGTGACTTTGCTCTGGTCGGTCAATGGTTCTCTGGTTCATTGCCATCGCGCTGGGGGTAACTAACCCAGCAACCAGCCAGCCAGCCAGCCAGCCAGCCTACTCAGCCTACCCAGCTGCTGCTGAGTCAAAATCGGAGGAAATACCAATCCGACTAAATCGACCACTTTTGCAGCGTCATTGGAGTCGCACTCGCTGCTGGTTTTGGCTCGTTGTTAACTGAAGCAAGGACGTCAAAGCTGCTGCTATTTATGTGTGTGTGTGTTCGTGTGTTTGTGTGTGCCATTCACTCGCAGCTTGGTGTGCAGAAACCAGCCGATAGATAAAGATAAATACTTCATAGTTGGTTTGTCCGCTTGGTTCATTGACTTACAAATGGTTGAAACTTTGCCATGTGGGCTTATCGATTGATGATCTCTAGGAAAAACAGATCAATGTGTTGCTCAAGGCAAATATTCATATTTAGTATAATATTATATAATTATATTTTATATAAGTTAAAATAAAAATCGAAAAATCCTTTTTCCTATTTAAACTCGATAATCTATTTTTAGAAGATTAAATACCCTAGCAAGCAAATCGCAGAAAAACAGTATATATTTTCATATTTTCAGCCAGGTTGCATTGTATAATAAATATTATTATACAGATACCCTTATCGGGAGAGTAATTTAAAGATCATATCAAAGATGTCCCTTTATTATGTTATTTTATTTACCCATCTACCAAGTGCTGCTGAGCACAATGTATACCCTGACATAGCTTTAAATCCAACTCATGACTCAATAAACATTTCGAAATTTTCGACACTCGTTAGAATTTCGTCAGTGGCAGCAACAACAAGAGTCAGGGAATCAGAGCAGATTTTATATGCATATATCTGTGTATATATTTTGACTGCAATTCGAGGGCATTTCAATTCACATACTCATTCTGTTCTGGTTTGCATCGCGTCACGATTGTATAATCGTGCCATTAAACAAATGCACATGTTCGTGTGTGTGTGTGTAATGCATAAAGTATCTTTCGGATGCATTCGTCAGCGTTTCACACACTTTATAAAACAACAACAATAACAACAACCGCTGCCACAAACAATCACTGACAAATGAAATTTCACAAACACAACCAGAAGAGTCAGAGGCAATTGACCGCTTGGCAAATACAAATCCTGATGACATTCACCCCGTTACGAGCGTCGAGCAAACAAAAAGCAGCGTCAATAACAACAACAACACAAACAGCATGAGAAACATGTGCAAAAGCACCGAAGAGAGCGTTGATAAGCGAAAACAAAAAAATGAACAACAACAAGAAAACACATCACTGAGTTCAATAAGTGCAAGACAAAAGTGCAATTTGCCAGTGACGTAGCTAAAAGAGGCAAAAAAGGGGTTTCCTGATATTGGGAATTTATCAGTAGCTAATTTATTGTTGATTATTTATTAGTTATTATCGATTGATAACTGCATATTACGACCACAATTAACAAGCAATAGCTCTAAAAAATGCAAATTTTGAATTTATAAAATTTAAATTAAATAAAAATAATATTTGAACAAGTTCAAATTCTTTATCTAAAGCAAAAAAAAACTTATTATTTTTGGAAGAGTATTTAAATAGACTTTACCTAAAACATTATACAAATAGAGAGGTCTAACATTCGATATACATTTTATATGAAACTTAGCTTCACTATTTTAAATTAAGTATGTACATGTAAGTATGTTATAATATATTCAATATTTTATATATTTATGACCAAAACAAATTGAAAGCTTAAATATTCTCCTGTAAGCCCTGCCACTGCTTTCTGTGTTTCTTGCTGCCTCTTTATTGCTTTATGGTTTTAGTCACATTTCGTTGTTGACTTTTTGCCATATTTTTTTATTACTTTTTTTTTTAATAAACTTGAAACCGCATTGCTTAAACGCTTTCCGCAATGTTTTGAGAGCAAAAATAAAGAGGCAGAAACAAATTAAGAAAATATTCTTTTGAACTTGTTGCGTCGCTCGACTGTTGTTGTTGTTGTTGTTGTTGTTGTCGCTGATGCAGCCAAAAGGAAGCGATATTTTTAACAATTTGAACTTGGTGCTGGCCTCCTTCTGCAAGGTATACTTATTTGGTATGTGTGCCGTCTTTTGGCCTGATTGCCTGCTCTTCACTTGATGTTGCCTGTTGTTCGTCTTCTTATTCTCCTTCTCCTTCTTGTTCTTGTGCATTTTTGGCAACGCACCTTTTGGGCCACACGCGCCTTTAATTGGCCGCCTCGTTGATAACATCAAAATTGCAATTGCATCTGCTTTTCAGGCTGTTCTTTTAAAATATTTGAAATAAAGATAGATGTGAGAGAGAATAACAGATATACATATGCTTACATTACTTATATAAAGTCAGAATAGTGTCCACATGCTTTTTTGTACAAATGCAAATCCAATCTATAGGACAAAACATTAACAAAATGCCATCAATCATGAAAATCGGTTGAATTTTGGCAAATCTATGGGTGTTTGAGATATGAT